>LOEQ01004405.1:12640-35349 GCA_001685075.1 Bramus lutescens | reverse complement strand
CTATCCGCAGCAAAGATGTGAGTCACGGCTAGCCCAGCCACAGTGTTGACGACAGAGAAGTGATGGATTTTCCTTGGATCCTTCTCTATGGCCTGAATTGTGGTTTCCTAAAAGATAAAATTGGTGGCTTATCAGAGAATAGTTCTGAGATGGTCAAATATTTTATTGCTTAGGCACCACGTTTATGCAAATTTGTATAATATTACGGCTGCTGGTTTGAAATTTAAAATGTCATTTCAAGAATTTTCAGGGTTCCAGCTCAAATCTAGAATGTCTTCAAGAGACTTTTTTTTTTTAATCAAAAGAGCTTTGGATATGCTGCACACATGCATGTATATGATATGTTCTAAATTACATGTTCTTAGAACATAAGTTCCACTAGGATCTCAGTTTCCTGCCTTTTATATATACCTTAAAATAACTGTAAAGCAAGTGTAATGTGCCATGGCTTTAATGTGGATTATATATCAATTACATTTCCAGCAGTCATAAAATTCAGCCAATCAAGTCTGTTTCTTCCTTATTCTGATAGTCATACATATTATAGTATTATTTGTCAAAGTAGCAAAAATGTAACAATTTACAAGACAACAACAGGTTTTCTTCATGAACATGCACTTCATGGCGCTCACTGTTAATGTTGACAGCTCAAGGCCCATGAGGTTTATGGACATCCCAATGTTCAAGTTATTCCTTCAATGTTGAATACAACATTCTACCATAAGGGCCATGGTCTCATTCCTGCTGGGAAATTAAAATCTTTTTCTGAGTGGTATCAGGATGTTGCCATGACAGTCACGGTGCTATAAAATGATTCAGAGGCCAGGCCCCAGGTTCCAATCAGGCAAGTTGTAACAGCAACCCTGTGCAGTTTAGATGGAAGAATATCGGGGGAAAAGTCTGGGACAAAAGATTCATTTTCCATCATCTGAGGACAGTACTGTCTAGTAGAGACATGACGGGAGCCAGAGAGGCAATTCAGAAATTTTTACAAATGTGTTTAAGAAGCAAAAATGGATAAAGTTAATTTTAGTGGCAAATTTGATAAAAAAAAATATTGTTATTTTTAAAATTTTCATTCTTCAAAGTCCAGTCTGTAGTTTATATTTAGGAACACGACTCAACTCTAGCTGTCTCACTTAAGCACCCACCGCTCCTGAAGGCTCCTGTGAATACAGTCCCATCCAGAGGGAGGCAGCAAAGCTTTCTACAATGTGTGCAGGATGTACTGGTCTGCGGCTACAAACACCACTTAGGAGAGGGGAGAAAATAACATCCCACATGGAGATGCATCTGCAGTGACCATAATGGGGAAGTAATGGGGTTGGAAGGAAATCTCTATTCTCTGAAGGATGGGTGAACCCTGGCAGCTGAACACCATCTGTACCAGACAGGGAATTCATTTCCAGAGGACTTCATTCTTCTAGAATTCCCTAGAACATGTTCACTGCAGAAAACAGCCATGTGTCTTTCAAACTTTAGAATATCACAAAATATAAGAACCAGCAGCTATCTTGGGATGGGTCTGACTGGTGGTCACTGGGAAATGAGGGAGTGCAAATGGTCACCATATTGCAATGGGACACAGGGTCAACACAATGATTTTAAAGTGACAATGTCTTTGTACATTCCCATCTTTAGGTAATAAATTGTGTGAAGATGTGTCTCTGTCCTTCCTCACCTGCCTCAGGCACCTCGTGACTGGTTTAATAAAGAGCTGCACAGCCAATAACTAGGCAGGAGAGAATAGGCAGGACTTCAGGGCAGAGATAGGGAACTCTCTGGGAAATGGGAAGAATCTGAGGTGAGGGGTTCACCAGGCAGATACAGAGGAAGTAGGGCATACAGTAATGAGGAGAGGTAACAAGCCATGTGGCATTATGTAAATGAATATAGATGGTTAAGTTTCAAGAGCTAGTTGGGAACAAGCCTAGGCTAAGGCCAAGCTTTCATAAGAAAGTTCCATTACAATCTCAGTTAAGTAATCATTTATGTAACATAAAACAATTTTAAAATAGTGCTTACTAAATGAAATCCTTTAAAGCCACCAGCCAACAACAGCCAATCATCCAATCACCTAACCACCCCCACCCACCAACTACCACCCAACCAATTACAACCCAATCAACCATCAACTAATCAACCAATCAACCAACAACAAACCACCACCAATCAACCAACAACAAACAGCCATGCAATCAACCAACTACCCAACCAACCAAACAACAACCAACTGATCTCTTTAAAAATAAAGTTTGTTATCAGCAGCAGAGGGTGACTGAAGCTCTAGAAGAATCTTCAGGATGCTGCTATCAGCCTAACTGAAGCTTGAATTCAAGTTGGGGAGAAGGGTAAAGAAATAGTCTTGTTGCTAAGACTGACAGCCCCCAATCAATTGTACTTCAACATGTTTCTGATTACTCTTGTAGAGGGATTAAATAGATTTCAACTTCTAAATAAAGAAAATGCAATTCTTGGTATATAAGTGTTTTACTTTCAACAAAGCATTGTTTCTAATGAAGCAGACCATTTATATCCTAAGAAAATACAAGTCAACAATATACAGATAAATACTATGTCCTTCATTAACTCCAATAGCCATTAAACATTCCTATTGTTTTTAAATATCCTAAGGAAGAGCTTTTATTTGTTTTGAGACAGGATCTCACTACATAGACTTGGCCTGAAGTCACTACGTAGACCAGGCTGGCTATGAACTTAAGAGATCTGCCTGCCTCTCTCTTAAGTTATTGGGGTATAACAAATATTGGGGTATGTCAAAGATTTTGTTTGTTTGCTTTTTAACAAGTGAAAATGAAATGCCAAGTTGATATTAAATTACATTTTATCATGCAGATTATCTGACTAATTGGAAATATTTATAATTAAAGATTGTGTGTCAAAGAAAGAATGATTCGAACAAGTGAGGCTTGTGAAGTGTTGAAGTCCACTCAAGCTGCTTGTTGTACTGGTGACATCAAAGCTGACTGAGCCCTGTACTCCTCCAAAGATGAAATTGTAAGAAAACAGCAGGATAGATTTTAGAAATTATATCCTAAACACTGCAAGGACAGGTAGCCAATCACTCCTAGCAGGATGATCATACCTTGGCTCTATGCCGTTTAGCAGCTCTGAATGCTTGGGACAGGGTTGAAGAATCAGAAAAGAGGACTGAGTCATTTACTAAAATTATACAAGGTTCAAAAGAAGCCTTCACTGATTTTGTGGGGGGAAAAAGATTGATTTCAGCTGTAACTTAAATGATAATCAGATCTAGAAGTTAGAAAAATACTAATTGAGTCTTTGGCTTTTGAAAATACTAATTTAGAATGTCAAAGAGTGAGGCAAAATCAGCACCAATAGATGAATAGATACAAAATAGTCAATACAGTCAATATTGGATCTCATACTTATGATACTTGGATAGGAGGAGTAATTTCTAAAAATTTTAATAAAAATCAAAACGTTAGATGTTTGAACTGTGGTAAACCAAGTCATCTGAAAAGGGACTCTAGGCAAGGCATTTCTGGAACAATGTTTTTTCTAGAGCTAATCCAAAAAGAAGGCCCCAGCTTTCTGGTGTATGTGGGTGTGGAAAAGGCTGGCACTGGAGACTAATGAATGCAGAGCAACATGAGACAGGCAAGGTAACCCTTTGCCATCACAAAACGCCTTAGGGGGCCTCTTGCAGGCTCCTTGTCAAATTTGGTTCAATCATTCCCTGCCACCACTGGGGAAACTCCTCCACAGAGTAACTAAAAGACTTAATGCCTGTTGTGAAAAACTATACTGTTCTGGATGAGAGAACAACTTCAGTAGATTTAAAAAAAAATTGAGGAGAGTATAAAACCACAAAACAAGTATTTTGGCAGCTTCTATAAGTGATCAAAGACCAAAGCTAAAAGTACAAATAAATGGCATTGTGATTGAAGGTTTACTAGACACAGGCACGGATTTAACAATAATTTCATCAAAATCTTGGCATTCAGATTGGCCTCTACAAGAGATAAACATTCAGGTTTTAGGGATTGGAACATTCTCTCAAGTGAAACAAAGTGCAAGACGGGTCAAGTGTATTGGGCCAGGGGGACAGAGAGGAAAATTAAAACCATACGTGGCTGCTTACAGACTGGAATTCCCCGGCTTTCTCTAGTACCTAAGGGATGATCTATTATAGTGATCGATTTAAAAAGAATGCTTGTTTTTTCTTAAAAAAAACTAAACCTTTACAAGAATAGGATAGAGAAAATTGCCTTCACGGTGCCTACTTGTAATATTTCCCAGCCTGTGTTTTATCAGTAGAAAATTTTCCACAAGGGAAGTTAAACAGTCCTACCTTGTGTTAATATTTTATACAACAACCATTAGAAATAATTTGGAAACAGCTTCCTCAGTCTATAATTTCCCATTATATGGATGACATCTTACTAGTTGATTCACATTCAGATACCTTGGAAAATATGTTTGAAGAGGTAAGGAAAATTTTGCCTTGCTGGGGACTACAAATTGCTCCTGAAAAAAATACAAAATACAAAAGGAGATTCTATTAATTACCTAGGATATAAAAGAGGTTACAAAAAAAATCAACCATAGAAAGTTCAAATCAGAAGAGATCAATTACGAACTCTTAGTGATTTTCAAAAATTGCTGGGAGGTATTAACTGGCTGCAGACCACAGTTGGACTGACAACTCAAAAACTAAGTATTAAACCTTACAAGGTGATAAGAACTTAAATAGTCCAAGAAAATTATCAGCTGAGATACAATTGGCTTTGGTAGAAGAGGAAGTACAGGAGCACACGTGGATCGCTTGGCTCGAGAGCTTGCTTGTATCCTGGTCATACTACCTTCTATGCATTTCCTGCAGGAATTTTTATGCAGGGACAAAATAATATCTTGAATGGATATTTTTACCGCCCAAACAGATTAAAATATTAAAGATCTATGTAGAAAAGATTTCTGAATTGATTTTGAAAGAAAAATTGATACTTTGTGAATTATCAGGAACAGAAATTGTGGTACCTTTCACTAATGCTGAAATTCCATCATTATGGGCAGAAAATGAATATTGGGAAAGAGCTTGTAGCAATTTCTTGGGAGAGATTAACAAATATCCTAAAAGCAAGAGATTTCAGTTTATTAAAAAATTAATTGGATTCTTCTTCACATTGTACGAGGATTACCAATTTCCGGAGTCCCTACATTTTATTTGTCAGGAAAACTAAGTAATGTCATGATTCTGTTCATATATCAGAACTATATGCTATTCTCATGGTATTAGAGTTTCCAGAACCTCTAAATATAGTTACTGACTTTCAATGTGCAGAAAGTTGTTTTACATATTGAAACCACTGAACATATTCCAGGTGATTCAGAATTAACTTTGTTATTTATTCAATTATAAGAGATAATCAGAAATAGAAATCATCCCTTGTATATAGCACATATCAGATCCCATATGTGTCTACCAGGCCCTCTAGCACAAGGTAATGATGATACTGATCAGCTATTGATAGGAAATGTACTGGAAGCCTCAGAATTTCTTAAGAAATACCATGTTAATAGCAAAGGCTTGAAGGAAGGTTTTTTTTTTTTATTACTTGGCAACAAGCCAAGGAAATTATAAGGTTATGTCCTACTTGTTCTTTGTATAACAAACTCCACTACCTGCAGGAAGTCACCCAAAGGGCACTCAAAGAAATGAAATTTGGGAAATGGATGTGTTTCACTTTGCAGAGTTTGGAAAACATGTCACATAATCTGTGGTAACTGGGCTTTCTAAAATTCTTGATAAATACAATAGTTAAAAGCATTTTCAGGACAATTCAATATAATCAATCACACCACACCAACTAGTTATTGATTGGTTCAGCAGATACATTATTGAGACGACTGATGTAGAGTATTTAAATCAACACAGACTGCTGCTGCTCTCCAAGGCTCTTGTTTCTTTCCCACCCCGTCAGCCACAGCTAAAGCCTCGGCTAATAAAGCCCTTTCTGCCGTGTACAGGGGACTGTTCAGTACCCGCCATTGAGTGTCTTGCTCAACAACATTCAGAAGTTTCTGAAGTTGAAGGAATCGCTTTGAAGTAAATCACCCTTTCCGATTTGGACTGACAGGAGGTGGGGAATAGCTTTTAGGCTTTTCTCCCCTTACTGTGACTATTTCCACAGGTGGCTCCCTATGAAAATTAATGGACTGACTTGGCCTTACAGGAAATGCTGTTTAGAAGGACAAGAATTACAGTCAGAGAGCAGACCCTGCCATCCAAGCGGAGAACTGTAATGGCCGTGCTGCAGTGGCTACCCAACTTAGCGGCTCACGTCGCCTTGACAGTGGTGGTAAACGAAACTGTTTTTTGAACATCTCGAGAAAAGGTAACGGAAAGAAGAAATCTACCATGTCTTCTAAAGCTAAGTAATTAGACAGATACAAAAATGTATGAGTTTACCAAACAAAGAGAACGAGGCAGGGGCTGGAGAAAACTGTTCATATGAACGACAACATAATCCCGGGGCCAGCATGGCAGCAGCGCAACACTCACTCCTTGCCTGGGGTAAAAAAGCCAATTGAGATACAGTCCTGCCTTGAAAACACAAGCTGAGCAGTCGTTTTAGGCAACACCAGGGACCTTTAAAGATGGACTACATGTTGGGCCACACTGCCACATTTCTCAGCTGTCCCAACAGCAGTACGATGACACAGGCAGGAAAGAGTAGTCTTAGAAGCCGCACGTCCCTCAGGCAGGAGTGTCAGCCTTGAGTTTAAACACATCAGCAAAGGTACGACACCAATGAAGGGACAGTACCAACGGCACGGTTCTGCCAGGTCTAGGCTCTGGGTGCGAGGCTGGTCTCTGTGGTGTTTCTTTCAACTCCTCTGCACACTTGAACTACTTTCTGAACTGAGAAAGACTGCACAAACCATCATGGAGCTATCGTGCTTCAGGGAGTGACGATACGTCAGGGACAGCACGACAGACCTGAAGACCTAGATCGATGGCACTGACTGGGCGTGGGAAGTTCTGAGGTGAATGGGAGGGTTCAGCAAAGGGAGAGGAGCTGCAAGGGAAAACGCCTCCAGAGAACACGTCTGAGACTAAGCTCCGGGGTGAACGTACTGAAATGGCTGATGCACTGAAATCAAAAACAGGCTGCTGATCTCAAAACCTCAAACTTCTTTCCCACCCTAGGGGCAACGAATAAAGCTTTGGTTAATCAAGTGCTTTCAAGCATGAAGGGGTCAAATGTCATCTGTGTTTCCTCCAGGTCTAAGGCCAAACCTGCACAAATTCTCAGATAAATAATTTCCCTGAGAACATACGGTGGCGGGCTGTGCAAAACCATGGGCCCTGCCAGGTGTGAAGATTCCCGGCACCGCTCTTAACCTGGTGATGGACTAGGGCGTCATTGGCCACCTGGGCTGTCTGACCCATCAGCTGGGAAGAGGGAAGCTCAGTCAGGATACAAACACTGCTGCCCCTCTTCCAGAAGGACATCTTCACCGTCGGACAGGAAGTGTAGGAGCACTGACGGTGGTAACCTGAGCTTCTGCACAAAGCCTCCCTACAGATTGGGCATAGGCATAAGGTCACCTGCTGCTTCCAGTTGGAACCCCGTCTGCTTAGAGCTCATTCTAACTTTGAAATCCCACTCGGAACAGGTACGGGGACAAGAAACATCTAGTTCTGCTTTCCAAGCCTATTGGGCAGGGTTATCTATCAAGAGATTAAATAAATCCAGCTCACTGGTTTCATCTTTTCCTACCTTGTCAGAAAAGGGTAAGTCACCTAGTATTCCTTACTAGCTTGGCAAGTTCAACCCAATGGTGACGTCCACATCTTTGCTCATCAAACAGAAGTAATACACCTGCAAAAGGAGACTGCTGGCCCTACCACAGAGCAGAGATAAGGTGAGCTGACCAATACAGAAATTCTTTCTGGAATCAAGCAAATGAGTTTGAAGATAACATTTGTGGAGTGAGGGGATGGGTTAGCATTAGGAGGGTGCTAACCAGATAGTCGTGAGGACAAGAACCCAGGGCCCAGTGCACAGCTGAGTGTCCCGTTAGCACCTGGAACTCTAGCCCCAAAGGATCGGATGCCTTCCAGACATCATGACTGCACACAAGCACAAACATGGGTACACAAACTCAAAAGTGAGCACGCACGTGTGCACTCACACACACACTAAATAAAA
This sequence comes from Bramus lutescens, assembly GCA_001685075.1. Taxonomy (NCBI): domain Eukaryota; kingdom Metazoa; phylum Chordata; class Mammalia; order Rodentia; family Cricetidae; genus Bramus; species Bramus lutescens. The sequence goes on along the minus strand of LOEQ01004405.1, from coordinate 27,148 downwards.
TCTAAAACCTACCATTTGTTTAGACTACATTTTATCTTGGTTTATGACTCCACATTCTATGGGACAAAACAAAAGGAAATCTTGGCAGAATTTCATTTTTTTTAACCACACAGCTATTGAATGCAAACCAACTTAAACACATAATCATCTGCAGTATATCTCTAGTCAAAATTACTTAATCTGAATGTAACAAACCAATTAGTCACATACACCTCCTTCCCAAACATGGCCTGAACTAAGAAAAAAAAATGTCAGTGTCACAAAAGAAAAACAAAGGCAGGATAGAACATGATTTGATAAAGGACTCGGTGCCTAAGGGGCTTGGACCAAAGAAGTGAATCAATGAAAATTAGATGTGTCAGGGACACTGGGGCAACCCGCTGTGTATACAGTAATACAGTGTCAGAAACAAACTTCCTGCAAGTGATATCATTATGGTTATACACAAAAGTACCCTTGATGTTAGGAGAAAGATGTTGTTTGCAACTGATCTTCAAATGATGCAGAAACTGAAACAATAATCAGGAGAAAGCACATTAACAGCAGAATGCCCAAAGTGCAGATGGGAGGGAGTTCCTCCTGGCCAAGGGTATAGGTGGCTAGCATGCTGTCTCAACCTTTGTGGGAATTTTCCCAAGTACTAAGAGGTTAAAGAGAACAGCATATGAGCAAAACAAAATACAAAGTTGGCAAATAATGAAAAACTATATGAAGTCTTCATTAATAAAATTATATATTCTATAAACCCAATTTTCTAAACCAAGAAAATTCATTATGTTTTAATATTGAGGCATTACTTATTTATATTCTTAAGGAATAGCTCTAAACTTTACTTTTTTAATTAAAACTTTATTATGAAGAGCTTGCGAATAAAAACATTAAATTAAGTGGACTTAACTACACAATAAAATGTCCTGCTCCAGAATTCCCTGTGGGTAAAAACCAAAAATTTCTCAAGATAGGATAGACAAAAATACTGCTGGAAAAGATGACAGAACGAAATTCAAGCCCACACAGACCAGAAGAAAAACATGAATGCCATGCCTTCAAGAACTGGGCTATTGTGTGAAATCACAGGTGACTTCATGCTCCTCTCTAGAGCAGGGCATGGACAGCTGGACGGATGTGGCGGCTCCCATCCGGTCACATAATCCAGCTACCCCTCTCTACGGGGAAGTATGGAAACAGATAAAAAACAATTGGAACTTGGCTACAGAAACATCACTGGATGAATTCTAGGGAAGGATGCTGTCAGGATAGGGTGAGGCACAGTAAACACTACCCTTGGCAAGGGATGAGGTTCAGACTGCCTAAAGAATGGTCTATCCTGTGCTCGCTCAGGTCCTTGCAAAATTTATGCCACGGATGTGTAACTGGGTCGCAACACTGCTTTGTTGTCAGAGACTTGGAAAAAACCCAGTGGCAGAGCTTCGGGTGGAAAGGTGGAAGTACAGGAAACACCCTCACCTGTTCAAAGGGCACTGCCAGTCTTTCCTGTGCTGGCCTGGACAAGTGTCCATTCATCCCACTGGAAACAAGAAATGCATAGGTCTTTCTATGAACTCAGTTGAATATTAACTAGAAAGAATATTGCCATAACACAGGCTGATGATATACATTTATATATCAACCCTTAAATTCACAAAAATATACCTTTTAAAAGAAACTTTCAAAGTCTATTTTTATTCCTTTGTCTCTGTGTGTACGTCACATGTATGCTTGTGCCTTTAAGAGGTCAGAAGAGGGTATTGGATCCCCTGGAGTTGGAGTGACAGGTGGTTGGTGAGCTGCGTGATGTGCCTGCTGGGAATTGAACTTAGACCCTCTACAAGGGCAGAAAGCCATCCCAACCAATCATACAAGTCTCCAGCTCCCACAAATATCAATGTGGGGTCTGGGCTGCAAAAGCTGTCTGCTAGCATGCACTTCCACCACGATGTGTTCTTAGGGAATAGATGGTGTTCTGTCCCATCAATAATCCCTGACATACACACACACACACACACACACACACACACACACACACACACACACACACACACACACACACACACACACACACACAAAAGTTCAGGTAATAACCCATCTGTCTCCACAGTCCTTTCCTCCATTCCCTATGACTCCAAAGATGTCAAGAACATACGTAAACACAAACGTCATGAACCGCTGTGCCTTTGGGAATGCAGCATCTAAAATGTCTGGAGCTGTGACTCAGTGGTGCTGTGCTTATCACAGAAGAGCAGGCCGCTCACACTCACCTTGTCAATGGAAACCACCAGAGTGGGCTCCACCTTAGCTTCAATTTCTTCTGGTCCGTAAAAACAGCGGAGTTTACCCCCTCTCAGAGCACAGTACAGCCTTCTCCAGCCAACCAAACCTTTTACTGTTTGCTGGAAATAAAAAAAAAAAAATAGATAAGAAGTCAAGAAACCATCAATATAATTCACTACCACCTTAACTCTAAACTTAGCTCAGTTTTTACATAATCAGTTAAGGCTTCAGAACTTTTAAAATGTGATGGAATTAGCCATTCATTGGATTGACAGCAAGGCTGAGCACCCCAAATCCAAGAGCGAGGAAGTCTAGAATTCTCAGAAGCATTAGGCAAAATGAAGGTAATTATTACCACACAATTTTACACACACAAAATCATAAATCAACACAGATTTGGGAAAGCTAGCCTATTAAAATCTAGTGCTTAGAATTACACAGCAATTCATCAAAGGGCCCGGGGAAATTATAAAAATAACTCTCTCTGTACTGAAAATAATTCCCCTTCACTTCTTTCAGAACACTAGAAAACGGTGACTACCTGCTAAGAATGCAAATTTTCTTTCCTCCTAATGGAATCTTTTAGAAAAAAAAAGCTATTGATTCATCGAAGCCCATGATTAATTATTTACTGAATATAAATAACGCTGGCTATAAATAAATCAGGAGTAGGTGGCACAGAGGCAGCTCTGGAAGCCCAGAGGCCCAAACTGCGCCAAACGCTGTCTGCCAGAGGGGCCTTTATGGGAAAGGTGCTGGGCAGCTGGAGTCGGTTTCCACACGACAACCGTTGCCACGGTCCTGTGCCTGTGGGATGGGCGACCCGAGGGNGCAGTCAGCCAGACTCCAGAAGGCCCTCTTTGGTAGCCGCTCTTCCCACCCCACACCTTCCGCAGCTCATGTCCGCTAATGGTAAAAAGGCTAACACTTCCAGAAAGACCACTGGAGCAAGTGCCTGCATAGTGGGTGTCTGATTGGCACTCCACAGCTGAAGGATAGATGTGAAGTCCTCTACCTGCTCATTAAGGAATCCTGCAAATGCATCTTCGGCCATACAAGCTGGCTGGGCCACTAACCGGCAGCACACGTTGCCGTACAAGGGGAGCCAAAAGGAACAGTCCTCTGGTTAAAGAAAAGAGGGAGGGGAAAAAAAACAAGTGATAAATATACATTTAAGGTTGTTACACTTCCCAGAGTTTTCCTTTCTATGTTTCTTTCCCTTTATACAATAACATTTTAAAATTTTTACATAGTGGTTCATCTACCTGAATTCTGATGTAATACTAAAGGATACCGGAGCATGTGGAGAAGCCAGGGCAGGCCCAGACCAACAGTGTGGTCAACTGGAGGAACGGTGGCCTTTTGTCTCTTGACTTCAGAAGTAATCGTTCAAGGGAATTCTTCAGAGTTTAATAGAAAATAGTCTAATAAAAGTGACTTGTGATCATCAAATTTTATTTCTTGCTCTAATTTTCATTATAATTAGCAAGGTGTGCCTCTAAATGGAACATTGTTTCACCCGAGTTAAAGACATTTAAACACTTCAGCCCAACTCCTTAGCCTTTCCCTATTGAACAAGTAATCACGAGCCATGAGAAGCAGCCTCCAGTGTGAGCCTGCGTGTGCGGGCAGGGAAGGAACTGTGAGGTGTGCACCGGGTGATGGCATCCAGCAGGATGAAGAGGGGCAGGATGCATGGGAAGGGGGGAGGGGAAAGAGGAGGGAGAGGAGGACTGCCAGCATCAGGCATCAGAGCTTCAGCGAGCCGGCTCAGAGGTGTTCACACCAAGACAGAGCTTAGACAGGTCTGTCTAGCCTAGAAAGAGCAGAAAGGGGGGAGTGCACATCCCTGAAGTGAAGCCATGAAGGGTGGCCAGGTGTCAGGAGACACAACCAAGCCAAATAAAGAGTGACCATGTTCCACGGGCTGCCCAGCCACCGGGAGCAGTGAGTAGACACCGTTGAAGCAGTGGCTGACCAGCATGGGAGCACTAAGCTAAAGGGAGGAGAAACCAAGGTTCCCCCCATCAGGCATGGAGCGGGATGGAAAGTGCATGGTGGGCTGGAATATTCCAGGGGGCAAGAAAGTGCTTCAAGAGAGGCCTTAAAATGACACAGAGCCTCTTGAACATTCAAGTGAACAAGGACATTGGCACATTGTGATGCTCTGACTGACAGGAAAGGAACCAGCCCCCAACAGGCAGAGAGCAGAGCCAGAAAGACACACTCAAGTCACATAATGAGCCAACACCTGGCAAACACAGAGGCGGGCAACCCTACTTCACCAGCGGTTCTCTCTAAAAATCCCAAGTTAGAGCCAAGAGGGAGACTTAGGAACAGAGCAGAGGCACTGACTGCAGCCTTTGGACAGAACACCACCAGAGCAGGGCAAGAGGCATGGAGTCTGCATGCCTCTTGTGCTGAGGCGGCTGGTGGCGATGACGCAGCCAAACGGCTCAACAGTACTTAATACACGTTATGATTCTTGGGGTTTGTAAAGCATGCGCTAAGCAACTTGGTATCATGTGTTTGTGTGCAGGGGGAAGATCTTGACAACGAACCTGCAAGTTTCTTGTTAGTTTGAGATTGTTTTGAAAAGTTCTTTCAGAAAGGAACAGAAACCTACAAGATGGCATTCCTTTGGTGCGGGACGCAGTACAGCAGTAGGCATATCCCTTCAACCCATGCGAAAGGAAAGCACTGGGTAATTTACTCTGTGCATTGGGGTATAAACAAATATCCGGTACATGCTGTTACGTCAGGCTGTCTCACATCGACAAGGATTTTAGAATGTTCACTACACCCTGATAACTAGCTGTTGGCTACAATCATTATTTACTCAGAGCTTTAGGAACACTGAAAAAAATACTGATTTGGATAAAAATTCATTTACTTAGTGTTCTAGTTGGTTTTCTATTGCTGTTATAAACACCACGACCAAAAGCAATTCAGAGCGGAAAGGCTCATTGCAGCTCACACTTCCCGGTGCTGGTCCATCATCACTGAAGGAACTCAGAGCAGGAACCCGGAGGAATGCTGCTTAACTAGCGTGCTCTCTGGCTTTTGCTCAGCTCGGTTTCTTATACAGCCCAGACCCACCTACCTGCCTAGGGATGATACTACCCACAGTGGGCCAAGCCTTCCTTTATCAATTAGCAATCAAGAAGATGCTCGACCAACATGCCCACAGGCTAATCTGAGGGAGGCAACTCTTCAGTGAGGTTCTCTCTCTCTCTTCCTAGGTCTGTCAAGACGATTGTAGAACCTAGCCAGGACACTGAGGATATATTAAGTTTAGTAATCAGTCAAGGGGGAAACCAGCCTAAAGGACAAACAGAAACAAAAACTAAAATGGATTCAAAACTTGCCTATGTGTCAGCCTACTTTAGATTACCACCTTCTGGGACTAATCCAATCTTTTTATTAAGACCTTAGTAAAGGTGACCTGGGAGGATACACACATCTACATAAAACACAGTGACTCCACAGTGCAGAGACAAAGAAACAAGTGGGAATCACCTTTCCTAAAACAAGCAGTAAACAAAATAAAAACTCAACACAGCCAAGTGTCTCAGTAACACATAAATTTTGTATATAGAATTTTAAATTTATGAATGGCTGATGTTGTATATATCTGTAAGTTGCTTACTTTTAAGTTAGAATGTAATTCCTCAAGACACAGAATCATAAATGATTAGGTTCTCAGGCAAGTCCATAAAGTTTGTGCAATCAATAATGTATTTGAACATGACACACCACAACTAATCATGTGCATCTCATAAGATGAGTTCAGATTTCACACAAGGGAGGGAAAATCCTTCCTTCCTGCAGTATCCTTGAGGGGGATGCCAGACACAGAATTCCTTCCTGTAGTATCCTTGAGAGGGGATGCCAGACACAGAATCCCTTCCTGTAACATCCTTGAGAGGGGATGGTGGGTACAGAATCCTTTCCTGCAGCATCCTTGAGAGGGGATGCCAGACACAGAGTCTCTTCCTGTAACATCCTTGAGAGGGATGCTGGGTGCAGAATCCCATCCTGTAGCATCCGAGGATGCAGATGGTTGGTCCCCAGTTCCACATACTCAACCATCACCTGTGATTTCTTACCAAGGCTTCGATAACTCCAAATTACTGAGGAACAGAAGAGTCACAGCTTCTCTGTGCCTCTCACAAAAAAGACATCCTCCAGGACACTCACTCAACATCTGAGCATTAATTCTACACTTAAAAATGCCACCTCTCTCAGGCAGAGTCATCATGTGTGAAATATGTGCATGGCATCGACCATGAGCCTGGCACATGCCAACTGCCTCTGATTATAGCCCAGGGTAGCCTCACTCCCATAGTCCACTCTGTCCACGTGTCAAGGCTACTCTCAATCCTAGTGCCCAAAACATTTGTCAAAATACTTAATCATTCCTTTCTAACCAAAGGGCACAAGAGGAGAGGATGGACAGGAAATGAAAGTGCCAACTATGGCTCATAAAAATGGCTTTCAAAAGTGAAGTCAAAACTGTCAGCCCCCAAAAATCTTGCTAAAAGCAACTCTAAGGACTGTGTTTTAAGAAATGAAGTAATCCCAAATTCAAGACATGAAAGTCGAGTAGTCCCTACGGACACGTGGGACATGGGGTAAGACCAGGTCAAGAGACGATGCCCAAAGTATCCTGTGAAATTTAAAAACAAACAGAATTATGTTCTACAACAAGAACACACCGATTACGGGAATGGAGTCCAACTATTCTAAAACTTTTACACTGTCTGGGAAAAAGAAAAAAACAAGCTCTTACTGTTTACTTTGGTGATTACAAATTTAAGGGTAATTTCTATGATATTACAACATAATGTATAATTTTACCAACAGAGGAAAATTTGAATGATAAAAGTAATTACCCCTTGTTTGAAGAGGCAGGCCTATAACTTGAAAAAAATGCATATTTTGAAATAAAAATAAAAACATGGTTTAAAAGTTATGTACAATAACAAAGGCTCAAATTAGACAAAGCAAAATCGAATAGCCAAGAAGACTGGAAGGCAGAACATGATTCGTTCATACCTCCTGCCACACAGACTATGCACACTCACCATTATGTCTAACAAATAATTAGCATGCTAGTAATTAAGGCAGATGGGCCTATTTCAATAAGCATTAAAATAGAGAAAATAAAAAGACGTCAATCCGAGAACTAGATTGGGGTCAGACAGTACTGCAGGGGCTGTGTGATATAAAGTAATGAGGGGGATTCTGTGTTCATAAAACTCATATCCAGGCCGAGTCCACAAGGACTTGTGAAAATACTTTCTGGAAATGGCCCAAGACACAGGAAAGCACAGCCTGCAGCTATCTGAAGACAACTCTGTTGTAGGGGTGTGGCAGTGCACAATGGGGGGTGGGGATGCCTGCCACTAAGAGGGCTTTACACCTCTGTCCACACATGGTCCAAATTCTAGCATCTGGGGAAGGACATACAGATGGCAGAGCCATGAAAGACCAGCAGGGAAGCAAACGCAAGCCATGTTGGGACTTCCACACCCAGAGTTCCTAGGGGACGTGGTACCAGTGAGAATAGCTGTGTAGAGATTCCCCTTAAAAAGGTTAAATTACATGTTTCACAGCCCATCACCTTCCCTCTAATTTTAGTAAATTTTATTACAACTTTGCAAAGTCACCATGAAATCACCCATCCCAGGAGCATCGGGGCCTCTGGCCTTTACAGCAGAAAGCACGAGGTAGCCATACACACACTTCTGTACCCTTTCCCCTAGGAAATGAATGAGTGTGGAACTCAGCTCCTTGCCCAACACTGCTCTGTATTTCCCACCCCGGGTACAGCTGGCAATGCGCTCACAGGCCTTCCCTACCGCCTGAGCTTCTTAAACACATTCCCATAGATTCCTTTCAGGAGAAAAACAAAAAACAATGAAATTAGCATTACTATTCAGGCAGGAGTTAAAATGAACATAAGCCTGCTTCCTTCCTGCCCTCACTTTCTATCAGCAGAAGGCGTGGCTTGTCCTGATCGTTAACTTTAAACCCAGACACATCCAACTGTCAGCCAGCAGAACAGAGAATCACTAACTCTGAGACACAGAGAAGGGCACAGAACACTTCAATTCTTTCTATTGGGAATCAGGGTTAGCCACAACAGCAACAAGAACCCTTTATCTTTCTCCTCTGGGGAAGAGAGACAACATGGTTGGAGAAAACCCAGACTCGTCCATGTATATATTTGTAAAGCCAATATCCCCTCCAGGAGAGCATGCTAAAATTAGGAGTCACCGTCACCACAGGCACACACTTAACACATGTGATTAAATCGTGTACAGAGTACTCACCATTGCCGTGAACAGACAGATTATGGGTCTTGAAGCAGTCTCCCACACTTTCCAAGGTCAGGGTGGCATGAGCTAGTAGACGGTACTTTGCACCCCTGAGAATGAGACAGAAGGCATCCTTAAGTATTCTTACATGCTGTCTCTATGAGGTCAGCCATTCAAGTGTCCAGCAAAATGAAAACAACAAACAACCAGATCTTAGGGCAAATGACTCGGACGGCATTTCTCTAAACACACACAAGAGGCCCCAACCAATGGCAAAGCCATGTTGAACATTTCCAGGGTAAAGCGACCACAAAAAGGTACCATCTAACGTCTACTGCTAGGCGAAATGACCACCGTGAAAACAAATCTGGGGTTGTGGGTACGGAACAGAGGAACACTGCCTGGGGCGAGGAGGATATAGAACCTTGCACAACTGCCAAGCGGAGCAAAGTGCAGCGGTTCTTCCAAAAACTAGGAAAAAGAGACCATCCCAGGGAGATCCAGCAGTTGTGATTCTGGACACACACCCACAGGGATGGAAAAGAAGGACGGGAATAAACATGTGAGCACTATGTTCACAGAGGCATTACTTTATAAGGCCTGAAAGGTTGAAAACTCAAGTGTCCATCTGATGTGCTGGTTTAGTGGCCACACATGAATTTACTGATACTTTAATTATCATCTGCCACCCCATGGTCCCTCAGTCGGCTCCCTGCCAGCCACTCAGGCTGCGGACTGGTGGGGTCCCACGCCTCGGCTCTGCCATGGTCACAATATATAGGTTTATGAAGTCTCTCTTGTTCTAGTTATTGATAAGACTTGGGAGTCAAAGGCTGGGGTGAAAATCTACTAGCTCAGACAGGCTGAGTAACAGCTAGCTGGCCTTGCTTTTTGGTCACAACACACCATGAAACACATCTCTTGCCTCGTCCTAGAACCAAGAGAGCTCAAACTCTAGTACCCGCCCTTTCCTTCCTATGCATCTTTCTCTATCCAAATTTCTGGCTTCTCTATGGCCAATTTCCACCTAGGAATGGATAAATGGCAGCTACCTACCTACCTGCCTACCAATCTACCAGCTATCCAAAGATTGTAAAGAATTAGCCAACCTTCAAAAGGAAGCAAATTCTGACACATTACATACATACAACATGGAAGACCTGTGAAAACATAATGCTAAGTGAACTATTTCTGTCACAGAAGGGACACATCTCATATGATTTCACTCATCCCAAGCACAGAAGCAGTCAGATCCTTGGGTAGCAGCAGAACAATGACCGTGAGAGGCCGAGTAGGGAAAAGCAGGGGCAGGGGTGTTAGTGCTGAGTGGGTCAGGAAGATGAGGAAGTAGTAGAGACAGTTGGTGAAGATGGTCACCCAGAATAGCAAAGTAAATCTACCTTGTACCCCTGACCTGTGTTCTCAAAAACTGTTAAGACAGTCAATTTAAGTCACATACAATCTGACATAATAAGATGAAAAAGCTTAGCTATACAAGGCACACATGACGGCACACCCCATGTTCTCAGCACGTTGGAGGCAGAGCCAAAGGCTTGCGATCCTGAACTCCACAGTAAACCCTATCTCAGGGTCTCCCCATCCTCACATTTATATATCATGATGACAGATTTATAGCCAGTACACGTTAGTAACCAATTTAGCATCCTTATCACTTTATATTTTGACAATTAGAAAAATATGTAAGCTTTTTATAACACCAATATTTCAATGAAGGGTCTCCATTTGCTCTAAGCACATTTACGCAATCCCTATAATGTGCTAAGTCTTGTGCTAGGTGATGGTTATTCAGTTGTAAGATCCAGTGTTATATTCTGGTGCAGGCAGGAGCGGAAAAAAAGGGAGCAGACAGCAACAAACACAAATATATAACATACCAGCATCTTCTAGTGGTGCTAAAACCTTTGCTATGACAGGAACAAAGGTGAGAAACGCCATGCTAAGACGGTAAGGTAGGGAAAGCGTCTCCGCGTCTCCGAGAAAGCAGCACTTATGCAGTTGCAAAGAGGTCTCAGGGAAATGGCTTGGCGTGCCGGCATCAGGACCCATGTGAAAATCAAGCAGCACATGTCTGTGCCGTGGGATCACCCTTCTGTACGCTGTGAATATATGTCACTCTCATTGGCTGATAATAAAAGCTGCTCGGGCCTATACCAAGGCAGAATATAGCTGGGCGGGAAAGCTAAACTGAATACAGGGAGAAAGAAGGACGGAATGGGGTTGGGGGAGGACACGAGCCAGGTGCCCAAGAAACAAGATGCCAGCAGACTGGTGACACCACAGCCACGTGGCAATACACAGATTAGCAAAAATGGGTTAATTTAAATGTAAGAGCTAGTTAGCAATATGCCTAAACTATAGGCCAAATATTTTGTAATTAATATTAAGCCTCTGAGCGATTATTTTGAAGCATCAGTAGGACCAGGCAAGACAGAGAAACCTCCGTTAGTACCTCTGCACTCTTTGCACTGGGTGGGAGAGAAGGGTGGATCCCTGGAGGTCACTGGCCAGTCATGCTACCTGAATGGGGGGCCACCAGGATGGGTGAGCTCCAGGTTGAGGGATAGACCCCAAAATGAGGTGAAGAATGATCCAGAGACACCCAGTATTCACCTTTGACTGTGAGAATATGCATACATATTCCAGATCTTAATGAGCAAATGACTCCAGGAACTGAGCAGACATGGCCTGTGCAGGGAGAGCTGGGAAAGCAACTTCAACGCCAAAAGGAAAGCAGAAGTGTGGCTGGTACCCATGGGTCAGGCCGAGGCTGGAAATGCAGGCAGAGGTCAGAAGGCACTGGGCTTCGTGAGGCCTAGAAGAAGGGTGGGTTGAAGTCTATGAGGAAGGGAAATCACGGCCAGTTGAGAGGTGGATAATGAAACCTAGAACTAACTGGACTTTCCAGGGCAAAGATCCTCTTTGACCAAATCCTAGCCAGGCTTCTCCGAGCCTTCTGTTGAACTGGGCCGCAACCTGGGCCTACATAGAACTTAACACCAATATTTTAAGAGCTCAAGGTCTGAGGTCGAGAAAACTCGACCCCGTGAAGAATTTCACATTTGTCCCAGCCCACCTCTAAAGACGGGTGGGTCCCTGTCTCCCAGTCTGTTTGGACAGCCTAACTTGCTAATGTCTCAGCTGGAAAAGCCAGGTAAGCTACACCCAGACCCACTCGGGACTCCCTTTGTGGCTGTGTGACATTTACACTTCCATGACTCTGAGCCCTAGCTCGTTATACCCTGCCCCTTCCTGCCTCCTTTCAAACACCTCAATATAAATTAGAGTGGAGAACCATTCTTGCTGGCTTCTGCTCCCTGAGCAAGAGTAGACTGCTAGCATCTGCCTTGACCACTTTATTTCCTGCCAGCTTTGTCTGACAAATGCAATCTCCTTCCAGTTGGACTTGAAAGGTTTGGTGTTTCTACCCACAGCGTGGAGAGCAGAGGCTGTCAGGTCTCACTACTTACTCTCTACTAGCACACTTGCCGGAATTCTTAGGCAATCTGGCAATGAAGTTTATATCTTGGTAGTAAATGGTTATAGAAACTGAATTTGGGACTGGGTTCGCATGGCTAAGTAGTAAAGTTGTTTGTCGAGTGTATTCAATGCCCGGAACAGGACCAAAAGAAAAAAAATCCATATAAATTACAACTGTATTTTCTATGCCAGTAACCTCAATTTTATGAGTTTTCACGGTTTTACTATTTTTCTCTCCAAGCGCTGAGGAATATGTTAAGGGTACATGTGTGCACACAGGCCCCGGCTAACTCTGGGGAAAAGACAGGCCTGATGGGAATCTTTCGCTGTGCCAGGTGACGTTTCACAAACTTAGCTCCCGCTAAATCCTTGACAGGATCTCTATAATAATATGCACACGTTTAGCAAGCACATAGCATTCTTTACTGGAATCTCTGCAATAAAAAATGTGCACACAGCAAGCATACAGGGACACATGCACCTCCTCTAAAACAAAAGGATGTTTCAGAGAAGGTTTTCTAACAAAATCTCTTTTTTAAAAAATTATGTTTTAAGTTTTGTGTGCAAGAGTGTTTTGCCTGCACGTATATCTGTGCATCATGTGCATTCCTGGTGCCCACAGAGGCCAGAAGGGGGCATCAGATCTCCTGGAGCTAGGGTTGCAGATGGTTGTGAGATGCCATGGGTGTTAGGCATTGAACCAGGGTCCTCTGGAAGAGCAGCCAGTGCTTTGAACAGCTGAGTCTTTGCTCCAGCCCCTCGCTTGGCTTTTCATTTTGTATAATCCTTACTGACCGACCAGACTAATTTTTAGCACAGTGTTTCAGGTTAAACTTTATGTAGGAAAACTTATTTTTATTTCCATATTTCAACCTGACAATGTCATCAGCATGAGGCATGAGTACGGTTCTAGCAGGTCTGAATAGGACATCAGATTTACACATGTTTGCACAAGGTCATTGAGAATCATATTGCCACTACTGACGCCACTAACCTCATGCTCTTTGTGAGTCACTCTGCTAGCACTGCCTGCTCCGTGTGGGCTAGCCTCTGCTAGCACTGCCTGCTCCATGTGGGCTAGCCTCTGCTAGCACTGCCTCACAGTACGTATGTTTCCATGAAGCCTTTCATAATTTAGCTTTCATTTTCCTCTAGCATCTACATGAATTCTCTCTACCCCCGCAAAATTAAGGAAGCACTGGAGAAAACTGGAGAATGAATCCAAGTAACCAAAGACCACAAGCACAAGGAGCATGCTAATAGCACACAAAGCTGCCTGCTAATACGGCGCCAGCTGTGTGGTAACAAGGTGTAATATATGATGCGCTCTTCCGAGATGCCCATTTGTTTTATGGAAGTACATTGTTGAATACTCTAAGTGCTTTAAATTGATAAAGCAATATCATTTTCCTTGCGAGAAAGAAAAAGAAACAGACTGCCTATCAGTGATTGAATGCAGAACGTGCTGTCTTTCGGAGAAAGATGGCTCACTGACAATGAGGTAGAGCTGTCTGCGTTTGTCACTGTGGCTGCAACAGTCAGCAATGAAGGGTGGAGGCGAGCGCTCTCACAAGCAAAGGAAAACCGAAAAATATGTAATTATATTAGGTCAGTGAGGCTAAGCAAGGCACAGGAGGAGGATTAAGGTGAGCAGGGGAGAGGAAGCCCCTCGTGCAGTCAGGCTCGAGCAGAGAATTGGGTGGAAGCAACGAGCCATAGGCAGAGACGGCAAGGCCATGGGAGTGCAGGCCAGGCAAGGCTCACACATCCAGGACTGTGGCTGGGCTGTTGTGAGGGAGCAGAGCGATGGCACCAGATGTCCAGCGGGCCAGTAAGGGGCAGAAGCTACACACAGCACTAACCGGAGTGTGGGATAAAGACCCCAAATTGTTCTGAGTGACACAGGGAGAGGCAGCTGCTACGGTCTGAGCTCTACCAGAATGAAGCATGCCCCACGGCTGTTGTGTGGAAGACAGACCTCAGGGATTGAAAACAGAAACGTCAACTAGGGTGGATGCAGGCTGGGGACAGTGAGGAAGGAGGTGACCTTCCTCACACCCTCTCGAAGCTGACCCAGTGTGAACACAGCTCAAGAAAAAACACCTAGAACAACGTCAAGGCTTTGTGTTCAAGCCACCAGAAAAAGGGATTCACTAGTTGAAATGGGGCGGACTGAAGGGGTTAAGTATGGAATTTTGTTTGGAGCAATTCAATTTAATTGCCTGTTATTGGGCAGGCGGGTGGGCAGGTGTTGCGTCTAGAGGCAGGAGACACTGAACTGAAATTTGGGAGCTTTCAGTACTGAGATGAAATTTTAATGAAAGTTAGAAAACCAAGTAAATGTTGATGATCAAATACAACCCTTTGGGTTGAGTTGAAAAGCAGCAGTCAAAGGAGGCAGGCAAAGGGCACCCCC
>LOEQ01004404.1:100709-111593 GCA_001685075.1 Bramus lutescens | reverse complement strand
GACCAGGCTGGCCTCGAACTCACAGAGATCCACCTGCCTCTGCCTCCCACGTGCCACCATTGCCTGACTTTCATTTTAAATGTATCAACATGAAGAAGAGAAGCGCTGTTCCATTTGCACAAGTTTCTATGGCAGGAAAAAATCAGACAGTGGTGGCTCCTGCAAATAGTGCAGGGAGAATCTTGGGGGATACTGGCCGGGTTTGTATCATTCAATGTAGGTGCCTGTCAGGCTTAGAAAAAGAAGTTCTTCAGATTGGTGTGTTCCATCATATGCAAATTTTATCTCAAAAGGAAAGAACCCACAAAAATTGAACTCTGCTGAACTGTTCAGGGGTGATGTGCACAGAGTTCTGTAACTTAGTCTGAAGTATGTTCTTTTCTTTCCTTAAAGGAACCACTTCATTGAAAATGACTTCTTTTATTTTCTTTCTTTTTTTCTCCTTCATTCTTTTTTTTTCTTTTATTTGAGACAGGATTTCTCTGTGTAGCCTTTGCTGTTCTGGAACTCACTCTGTAGACCAGGCTGACCTGAAATTCAGGGATCCACCTGCATTTGCCTCCTGAGTACTGGGATTAAAGGTGTGCACCACCACCGACTGACTGAAGTCCATCCTCAAAAGGACTATTGATGAATGGATAGAAGGATGGATATTTGATAGTTATGTAATGATGCTAACTGGTATCAAGTTAGCTGTAGAATTTAGACAGGACACATCTAATAACATGTATAACATCCATTGTACAAGCTCTGTGACTTTCTGAGACAGCTAAACATTTTCATAGAGAAATTTTGGGGAACTCTCCAAGGTGATTTCAGTGAGCATGCACAAGGGTAAACGACATTTCAGGCAGTCTCAGCTGATGAGTGTGAACGGAGTGACGGTAAGTTTGTCTATCTCCAGAGGTGACAACAGTCACCCCCTCAGCTCCCAGAACCTACATAGAGCCCTGCAGCTGACACTCAGGCTGAAATAAGACTTCTGGAGTAAGGCTATGCCATGTGGAAATTATGGTCTGCTTTACTCTGGACTTCTGCAGGCCATACCCTTTAACGTGTGGCCTTGTGAGGTGACACATTTGAAATCGAGACAACCTTTTGAAGTGTCTGAGCAATGTGATGAACACACTTCTCTCTGGATCTGTGCCAAACTGAGCAGCTATGACAGCCAGGACTGTATGGCTTAGGGAGCTTCATCCGGCCCCATTCCCCTGCCTCTGGTCTTCTCAGACACTGTCATTTTCTGCAGCTGTCTGCCCTCATCTCCCCCAAGCCCCCTGCCCCAGCCACGGGACAGCACAGGATCCAGCCCTTAGAGAAGAAGCCCATACACGGGCGCCAGGCAGGGCTTGAATGGATGGTGATTCTCACGGGGCGGGAGAGTCGGGGAGGCGGAAGAGGGGGACTAACACAGTCAAGAGCAATATGGAGCCCCTGCTCCCTGAGCTGCCCCTTTATTCGGTGTAATTGCTTCATTTCCACTAGCCGCGCATCCCCAAATGAGTTTCATTACTGGTGCCTGGGATATCATATTGATTACCAGTTTCATCGATCCCTATCTTGCTAATTAGCATATAAATTAGCCATTTGGGGGGAGGCATTAGGCAAAATTGAATTTTCTCCTTAATCTTCTTTCAGAAGGTAAATGAAAATAGATGTGGCCTGTTAAGGCCGGTGGCCTCTCTCTGACACCAAGTGCTCTTCACAGTCAGGAAGCCTCCTGAGGAGGGAGGGAGGAGGCTCCTGCAAGAAGCCTTCCACCCATCCATGTAGCCGCAGTGGGAAATCCTTTACAGCCATCAAGCTTTGAACAGGGGCAGCATCCCTCCCACAGAGCCCCAGATGAGGCATCCCGTCCCCCATGGAACCAGCCTCCGAGGCTGGAGTGGAGGGCATCACTCTGCTTTAGTGTTTGCAGAAGTGCAGAGTCAGGAGGTCAGACTTGGACCATCTGCCTGGCCTCTTACCAGCTGGGTACTCCTGAGCACTTAGATTCTAGGAGTTTTAGTTTCTTCATCTGTAGAACAAGGGCACAAGCACCTAGCTCGCTGGGCCATTGCAAAGATTGAGAGGGAGTGTATTTGGAGCACATGGCATGGGGCCTGTCACTCAGCAAAGCTTACCAACACATGGCTTCCAGCAGTAAAAGGCACCAGGGACCTTGGGTCCACACAGGAATATGGGGACACCCAGTGCTGGGTGCAGAGATTAGCCCTGGCACTGCTCAGCGTGGAAGCAGGAGTAGGTGGCTTCCTCAATGGGGGTGTGCGATGCTTGGCAAAATGTACAGTGACGTAAAGTGTAGGCATTACTTATGTCCCGCCTCTACTCTGTAAGGTCACACTGAAAGGGAGAAGTAGATTTACACCAATGGGCTTTACAGAGCTGTGACAGTCAAGGGCTGGGGCGATCACTCAGTTGGTGCTCACTGTGCAAGGATGAGGACCCAAGTTCAGTCCCCAGAACCCTCACAAAAACGTAGGACATGTTGGTGCAACAACAGGGAGGCAGAAACAATACCAGAGTGGCAGAGGCGGAAATGGGTGGATCCCTGGGAGCTCACTGGCCAGCTAGTCTTGCCTAATTGGTGAGCATCAGGTCCAGGTGATCAACCCTGCCTCAAAAAACAAAGTGGGGTGGCTGGAGAGATGGCTCAGTGGTTAAGAGCATTGCCTGCTCTTCCAGAGAACCTGGTTCAATTCCCAGCACACACACATAGCAGCTCACAACTGTCTGTAACTCCAGTTTCAGGGGACCCAACACCCATGGCAAAACACTAATACACATTAAAAAAAAAAAAGAAATCCAAAAAACAAGGTGGCTGGTGCCTGAGGAATGACACCTGAGGCTGACCTCTAGTCCCTGTAAGCATGTATACCCAAGTCCACTTACCCTCACACATGTGCACACCCCACCCCATAGGGAAAGACACACACACACACACACACACACACACACGCGTGCGCATGAACGTACCCACGCATGGCTCTCCTTCCTTGCCCCCTCCCATTAAGGAGTTGAAATAACCAGTAAAAACAGAACAGCATCAAGGTTTCTACAAGCAGTACATATAATACAACCCTTCTTTGCTAAGCATGCACTACTTAATATCCAGCTCAGCAGAGGGGATCCATTCTAAATGTTAGCAAAAGCTGCTTTGGGCAACAGTTACTTCAGAATTTTTACTTTCTTGTGCTTTTCGTTTTTTAAGTTGCCTATGTTTTAAGAAAATATTTGGGCTTACACACTACAGTATCCTCTGCCTCGAACACAAGTAACATAAAATTCTTCATCTGGGCAATGGTTCACTTAGAAAATAGTAACACAGATCTGTCTGCATGGCTCACAGTGTCTGGACACCAGCTGCCCCAGAGGCTAGTGGCATTCTCAGTCTCCTCGGAGTCCATTTTCCAGAGGGCTCCCAGGACTACATGGCATTTTCAGAACTAGAAAGCACTTAAAGATAGATACCAGATTCCCAGGACTGCCTCCTAATGGTGCATACAGCTGGCTGGAGGAGCTCTGTACCCAGACACTGACCATGAAGTCTTTTGGGGGCAAATCCAGTTGATCTCGATAGCCTCACTTCAAGCTGCTCAGGTGGTAGAGAAAAGAACCCGTCTCTGCCTTCAGTGATTATGGCAATAGTGTAAGAATGCTGGAAATAGAGAGACATGAGGCAAAAATATGAATGGTCTGACCACTGTCAGAGCGGAGCACAGGAACAGTGCAGCAGAGGAGTGTGGGTGCCGGGGCAAGATTCTGTACCACCTGAATCTTCCCATCCCCAGAGGAAACCACACCTCTTGGAGAACCATGGGAGAATGAAGCAGATGTGTACAGTATCTGGACCACACCATAGCAGGCGCTCTCCAAAGACTGAGCTCACATGCACTGTATGACAGCCATGGTCTCATCACTGCCCTTCCCATTTGAGACAATTCCCAGGGGCATGTGAGTGGGCACCGGAAAGCTCCATGCCCATTTTTAAGTTTTCCCAACAGCAACCACACAAGCAGGGGAGCCATTTGTCCTCTGTACCGGACCTGAGCATCTTGGTTTGGACATATGCACAGAGCCTGCGTAGATCTGGCCCAATCATTCTTATTTCCCAGGTGTCACAAGATCCAGTGGGTGGTTTATGTCTTAGGGCCATGATTCAGTCTTCCCTGGAAACTTCTACAGTGAGGCCGTCGCAACAGAGTCTGGCAGAGAAGCTCGCACCTAAGGAAGGAGGAGGGGATGGGGGAATAAAGCAACAGGGGCACAAACCGTGACCCAGAGAAAGGGTTGGTGGGAATTCTCCGGACTTACTGAGACAGAAAAGCAAGTGGAAACTTTAAACTATTTACAAGATAATGTGTGTAACTAATTCAGTTATATCCAACTTTCACAGTAACTATGTTTCTGAAAATGGCTGTCAGTTTCCTTATTTTTAAAGCATTGAGAACTCAGAAAAAAAAGCAATGAAAAGATGATTTAGCAGGAAAACAGGCAAGGGATAGGAGCAGGAGCTAATCATTGTTTGTGAAGAAAGATAAATCCATCTCTATGGAAGCAGCAGTTTTCCTCATATTTAAAGAGAGGCAAATCAAGATAAGCAACCACGAAAACCGTTGAGGAACATGGTAGTAGCCAGGGTTGAGGTGATGTGGGCAATGTTCTCCCTAAACTGCTGGTTAGAAGTGTAATTTGGTGCGGCCAGGTGGTAGTGGCACACACCTTTAATCCTAGCACTTGAGAGGCAGAGGCAGGTGGATTTTTGTGGGTTCGAAGCCAGCCTGGTCTACAAAGTGAGTTCCAGCACAGCCAGGACTGTTACATAAAGAAACCTTGTCTTGAAAAACAAACAAAAAAAGTGTAATTTGGAATACCAGTTTTAAAGAGAAATTTGGTAGTAAATAACATTTGTAGTTATATGTCCTTTGACCTAGGAACCTCCTCTTTAGGAATTTACATTAAAGGATACAGAGCACATGAAACTCTGTGTGTACACACTAACATATTTACACATTATACATATACACATTATACATATGCACACAGGTGTCTGTGTATGATATGTATATGTATATATATGATAGGCATGTGTGTATGTGTTGGGGGCATGGATATGTTGTGGCACACATGTGGAGGTCAGAGAACATCTTGGGAGACATTTCTTGGCTTCCACCTTCTTTGAAACAAGGTGTTTGTTCATGCTATGTACACCAGGTTAGCTGTACACTGGTGAGCCTCGGGGGCCTCCCCGTCTCTGCCTCCTGCCTCGCTGTAGGAGCTGGGATCACAGAGGAAAGTTACTATTCACAGATCCACACAGGGTGTGGGTGGAACTAATGCTCGAGCAGTGAGCCTTCCCTATGGAGCCATTCCCTAGCCCCACAAATGGACGGGGATGCTCATCACAACACTGTCAGAGCAGAAGCTTGGAAGCAAGCCAAACACTAACGGCGATGTATGAGGGAGAGGAATAGCAGTAACATTACCGAGCACTTATTAAGTAGTGGGGAGGTGCCAAGGCTTCCACAGATCATCTCATCTTCAAGTCAATTCTGTTACTTTGTCAATTTTGTAAATGAAGAAAATGGTACCCAGTGAGACGAAGAAACTTGTCTAAAGTCTCCTAGCAGCTGGTGACGCAGTATCCCAAGACAGGCAGAGCTCATGCTGCTGTTATGTCATGCACACACATGGATACACACATGCACACCTGCAGACATCTGCACAACGTATCTGCATACACACATACATGTACAGACACATCAGCACACACATGCACATATACATACCTGCACACACATATGAAACACATATTTGCATGTACACACATACACTTATACACACACCCGCACACACACAAGCAATACCTATCGGCATACATACATCTGCATACACACCTGCACATCATGTACACATATCTGCACGTTACCTGCATACACATATACACATCTGCATACACACATGCATATACATACCTGCACACACCTGCGCATACTTACATGCACACACACATGCACACACATACACCTATACACACAATACATATCTGCATACACACATACACATACCTGCACACACACGCACACATCTGTGCACACACATACACATGCATATCCACAGTGCGGGTATTCTGTACCAGTGCTAATTAGAATCATACATGCTGACACAGGAAGATACTCTGTTGGCTGGTAGGATTTAAGCTGGAATAATGAGCTTCAGGATGCCTGTCCTTGCTGGTCTTAGAAATGAATCATCCTATTATTCTCTATATTTAAAAAATGGTTTAAAAAGGTAGACAAGTAAAATCCTTAGGGAAACAGTCTAAAGACTCAAGTCAAAATATTAATCATTTTATGATGTAAAAATAACAATTTTTTAAGCTTTGCGTAGGTTAGAGTGGTGTTTACATTTAAAAGTGGGTTTTCCCCCCTCAGCATGGGAGGAGATGGGAGTTGAAAAATGAGGGAAGAATGAGAAGAGAATTGGTACTAAATCTTTTTTTGGGGGAGAGGATTGAGGATTCTTTGGAGACCGGTCTTGCTGTGTAGCACAGGCCAGCTCAAACTAGTCCTCCTTCCTCCGCTTCCTGGTTGCTAGGGTTACAGGCGTGTGCCACCATGCCCAGATTTAAATGACAAACCAAAGTCCAGATTTAGAGTATAACCCAGGGCTGGGCTGGGTGCATGGTGCATTCCTGTAATCCTTGCCTTTGGGAAGCTGAGGCAGGACGTTTACTGTGAGTTCAAAGCTGGCCTGGGCATAGGAAGTACTAGACCAGGTAAACTACAAGATCTTGTTTCAAATATCAAACCAAAACGAAAAGGGGAAAACACCTTTTTTTCCACTGGCGGTTTACTTGCAAAAGGGAGTGGCTGCCGCGACATTTTGTTCTGAGGAAGACTGCTCCTCAAGGCATTCATGGGAAAGAGCATGGCTGCAGAAACAGGCGGGTCCTGAGCAGCAGGTCCACTAACAATGTGAACCCAGGCGTCAAAGCCTGCCAAGGTGCCAGGGCGAGGATTGGTGGTGCGACGCACCGAGTGCGGTCCATTCGAAGGCAACCTAAGCCGTGTCGCGGCTCTTTGATGCTACTGACCCAAGCAATTTCCATTGCTCTTCCTGCTGCTTACTGCCGCCTTAGTTTCTTAGGTCCTCATCACATGGGGCTTCAGTGGCTGCACGCGGCTTGGCCTTCCCTGAGCCACTCCCCAGCTCACCATGCCCAGTTCGCCCCACATCTCTCTGGAATACTCCATTCAGAGTCCAGTCCTCTGTAGACCTTGAGGGCTCCAGCACTTGGGGCGACAGTCACAGCCCTCTACCCTGCTGTTCATTCATTCGTCAAAGCACTGAGAAAGGCAGTGCTCTCAAATGAGGGGTAAGGGGGTGAACCAAATGGGGTCCCTTCCTGTGAAGCTTGTATTTCTAGCTAGGGAGACAGAAAAGGAACATCAGGTGACTGCATATGCTTTAGATTCTAAGTCTAGAGCAAAGTTGAGCACCGGCGGGCGGGGCATTGAGGACAAATGGCCCATAATCCCACACAGCAGCACAGACTTGGAAAACGCACAGCTTAGGCCGCACAGCTCAGAATGGAGTCAGTTGTTCCCTGACATCCCCACTCACACAGGATAGTGAATAAACTTTAAAATTAAAACAGGAAGAAACAAATTTAAAATGCTTTTGTTCCAGAAAAGGAAAGACCAGCAGGGCAGGATGGTGCATGCCTTTGCTCTCAGCACCTGGGAGGGAGAAGCAGGTGGATGTCTGTGAGTTCAAGACCAGCCTGGTCTACATAATAAGTGCCAGGCTAGGTAGGGCTACAAAGTGTGATCCTCAAAAACACCAAACCCAGCATAACAACAAAAAGTAAAAACTAGAAACAAAATCCCACACCTGGCAATTCAAGTGTCCTACATAGACAGGGCGCAATACAATTAGCTCCTCCCCGTTTGATTAAGAGCTTCTCCAAAATATAACAGTAATTCTTTAAACATCTTCTCTTTTTGAGTCCATTTCCACACTTTTCTTTGTCTCTTCCTATTTTCATATTTTCAGATCCTTACGTAGTTCTTGGCTTTTCTTTGCTTTGTTTCTACTTTTTCCTGTATTTCCCGAGCCCACCTCTCCATAACTGAATTAGAACTGGGCATCTCAGTCAATGGATACTTATTGAGAATATACGGTGTGCACTTTGGGACAGGATGATGAGCAAGAGAAGCTTCCCAGTGCATTTTCCATCCGGCAGGGAGCAGTGAAAAAGCCATACAGCACCGATTGTTACGTAGGGCACTGCAGCAGGGTGGGGTGGCGAGTGCAGACTGGACTGGGCAATGAGAAGGCCTTCCTCCCCCCAAAAAAGACCAAGCAGGCAGTGGCGTTTCACACCACTAATCTCAGCACTCGGGAGGCAGATATAGGCAGATCTCTGAGTTTGAGGCCAGACTGGTCTACAGAGAAACTCTGTCTTGGGAGAAAAAAAATGATTTTCACGAACATTTAGGTACCAGAGCAGTTACTGTAAGGGAAGAAATGTTAAAGTTTACACCATAGCCATTAGGAAATTCATGGCTGTACTTTTACAAAATAGAATATTATTATAGTTAGTGACCAAAACTGTTCACACCAAAGTTACAAACGCAGCCTATAAAAGGGCATAAAAACAAGGTTTTATTTTATACTGATAAAAGGTTGGAAGGATTTAAAAGTTAGTGTCATTACACTAAGGGTCCTGAGGTAAGTTATCTTTGCCTTTTCTGTATTGAAAAAATAATGTTTTATGATAAGAAAAGCCCCAACGTGAATTATTAAAACAGTAACCCAGAGTAATTTCACATCTCATGTATACATTCGGCCCCTCTGAGCCACCCTTCCCATCCCCGCCCCCACTGGTCAGTAGGTGCGTTTATATACTTGTGATTTCACCTCAGTCCTGCTTGGTGCATACGCAACTCTGACCACCCAGAACAAAGAGAGGCACTTGCCCGTGCACACAGGTGGCACAGTACACACTTACAAAAAGGAACACTCGCCGAGCACACACAGGTGTCACATAGTTCACACTTACTGAGCCGAACTGGCTGCTAAGAAGCAGAATTGGTAGACCGTCAAGTACATAAAAAGTGCTGGTTTTCCACGCCTTTAATCCCAGCACTGGGGAGGCAGAGGCAGGAGGATCTCTGTGAGTTGGAGGCCAGCCTGGTCTACAGAGCTAGTTCCAGGGCAGGCACCAAAGCTACAGAGAAATCTTGTCTCAAAAAATACAAAAGAAAAAAAAGTGGTTTTCTATGAAATGATCTCAGTTTTACACTGTCCTCAGATCTTTATATTACCTCACTCCCAAACTACATGAAAATGTTTTGAAAGACTACTCAAAGGGAAAGCTCACTAGAATCTCTTCCTACATGGAGAATATAGTGGAAGGGCTGCTGCATACATACTTGCTGGTTTTGTGACACTCTGACCTACCAAGCTTAATTGTCTCTGCTGCTGAATGGCCTGAAAAACACCTGCCCCCACTCCATTACAGAGAAAAATGAATGCCTGCAATGAGCTTGAATTTCCAGGAAAAACATACCAGCTCAATTTATATTAATCCCTATGGGATTACTGTGCTGATGTCATTTTCAATATGTCTGACTCTTCCCCTCTGATTGGTGTGATTTCTCATCTTCCTCAGCTGACTTAGCCGCTTCCCCCAGAGCAGGCGTCTTTGTGAATGACTCTCTCAGGGAGCATGTGCAGTGGGCATCCAGAGCTTCACTCCATGGGAACCCAAGAAATTGGGCTCACGAATGGGCTAAGAGGAGCAGTGGAATGGGACAAGTCATGCTGTTTCTGGCAGCTGCCAGTGCATGTAGTAAGAGAGCTGACTGAGGGTGTCTTCTTGGGGTGCCCTTGGCAGGCTGCATGTGCCCACATAAGGTTCACAAGTCAGTGTCACAGGAAAGAGCGTTGAGACTCCAGGGGGGCTCCAGTCACACTTCCTCTTCTGCACAGTTCAACTCTGTATAAAAGCTGTTGTGTAAGACTGTGCCGTTAAGGACCAAGGCTCTGTACACAAACCTAATGGAAGGCTCTCTCAGCTGACAGCCCCTTTGTCTCTTTCCATTTGTAGGACTGCAAGTGGCAGCTGAGGGTACTGGATCCTTCTGACCATGTTCAAATGAACTTTAAAATGCCTTCTTTGCAAAATCAGCAGTCACTGCAAAAACAGAGGCAGAGGACACCTAGAGACAAACAACACCCCCTATAAGGAGTAGAGTTCTGGTCATGGTGGAAGAGAAGGCATAGTAAACCAGGGGACCAAGCATGGGGTCCTTTCCTCATCCTGGCACACCAGTTCTTATCGCTATTCCAAAAGACCTCTAGGTGTGGAACAAATTAGATTTCCACAGAAACTAGCCAACATCATGGCTCAGTACACTCATTTCTTTCTTCTATTAAATTCTTTTATGTGTGTAGAGTATGCATAATCCTGCCCCACCGTGCGTGTGTGTGTGTGTGTGTGTGTGTGATCAAAGGCCTTCCTACTCTTATTTTTTGCGGCAGGGTCTCTCACTGAAGCTGGAGCTTGCATATGGGCTGACTGACAGGCAAATGAGCTCTCAGCATGTCTTTGTCTTCTCCTTAGTGCCAGGATTACAGGTGCCTCCTACTGTGCCTGGCCTTTTCACTTGGGCGCTGAGGATCTGAACTCGGGTCCTCAGGAATATGTGGTAAGCACTTACTGACTGAACACATCTCTCCAGGCCCCAGTACTTTAATTTCCTTAAAAAGGAATATTTCAAAAGAATTTAAACTTTTTTAAAACTGGGAATTATGGGGCTGGAGAGATGGCTCAGTGGTTAAGAACATTGCCTGCTCTTCCAAAGGTCCTGAGTT
>LOEQ01004404.1:64812-75112 GCA_001685075.1 Bramus lutescens | reverse complement strand
ATGGCAGTGTCCCTGGAGTGGATGGACTGGACAAGAACCCTGTTCCCTCTGCATAAGTGGGAAAGTTCCTTAACCTCCTTGCATCTCATCTTCCTTATCTGTAAAATGGGACAAAGAGCTGTCACAGGTTCTTGATGAGATTAAATGAGTTACTAAGAGAGTATGCAGGACACCCTCTGGTAAATATTGCTGATGCATTAGATAAGCAAAGACACTTAAGTCTAGTAAATGTACGTCCAGTACCTACACCTGCAGCCTTGAACAGAGGGCCTTAGGTCCTCTCTCCAGCTCGTGGTGCCCCCACCCAGTCCCTCCTAAGCTGCATTTAAAGGTTGTCCGGGAAAAGAAGACCCTATGCTAGAGAGTTTCAGATCCACAACACTATTTGCTTTATGTGTGAACTCTTTATTTTACATATCTGGGCCTGAGTGCCCTTATTTGTGAGGTGAGGTTAACTCCCCCTGGAGTTGTAGTGAGCATTCAGTGAGATGGGGGTCTGGCAGGAGATGGTGGTGAAGGACTGAATAGGACAGAGGTTCTATTCAATCTAAGTCATTCTCCATTTTTACTTAGCTCCCCAGTCATGAAAACAACTAAAGACTACAGAGGACTTGCCTTGGCCTTCTGTTATATATACATCACTTTTCTTAATCCTCACACTAGGCCAAGAGTCCAGGCAGAGGCAGTAACTTGTCCAAGATCTCCATGGGAGTCTGTGGCAGAGCTAGGGTCCTCCCGGGGCTATCAGATTCCCAAGTTCATGCTAAGAACCCACCATGCTGCTCACAGGCCTCCAACTTCAACCTGGCTGTTAGAATTCTCTCTCTCTCTCTCTCTCCCTCCCTCCCTCCCTCCTCCGCCCATTTGTCTACTCTCTCCAGTGTCCCACCGGAGCTCAGCATAGCAAACACTCCATATACACATAGTTATTTACAGAGTGAGCAGAAAGAACTGAGGGTGACATTTTCATGAACTCATGTTCCAAGAAGGATGAAGAAAAGGAAGGAAAGGAGAAAAGCTACACTTATATTAAAGGGGTCTAAAAGTCAAATGATTAAACTTTGAGATCATGGAAAGTTGACATGTTGCAGGCCAGAACCAAATTATCCTGGGATATTTTTAGTCACTCAGTCTCTTTGAAAGGCACCCATTGCCCATATGTCTAACCTAACATCCTTGTAATGACCAAACCCCAAACCGTAACAGTGTATCCATTGCCGACCACTAGCTTTCCATAGTCTGAATGCTAAGAGTGTCGTCAGATAGCATTTGAAACCTACAGCAGAATTTTCTCACATTTTGCTGTAACTGCCTACCCTCGCCCAACCCTACCCCCCAGTGTGTTTGGTACACACTTTTATTTATGACTGTCTTCATTCTGTAACTATTAAAATTTCATGTAACCACTTCCCATAGTAGAATATAGTATTTTGGGAAACCCAAATCCGTGTGCATGGACCATGGTCCCTTGTGTTTGGTTCCAGAATAAACTCTTATCCCCTTTGAGATGAGATCTGGTTTGGAGCCTACCTCCTTGAGTAGTGATGGAAATGCTTACCGTGGGCCATTTCAGGAAGAAGATGCCACACCTGCTGACACACTCTGCCTGCTGAACAGCCATGTGGAGGAAAGGCTCCCCGCTTTCTTCGTGAGGGACTCAGCTTCTAGGTTTCAGGGTCTGACATGGATCCGATGATTCTTCTTCAGCACACATTCTGAGAGATGTCGGGGGGCCTCCTGGAGCCCTTTGGGAGTTCTTTTAATAAGCATCAGTAGGGTGATTTCCACATGAGCCTTAACTTCCCACTGTAACGAGATACTGCAGATTGGTTGGGTTAAAGCAATGCAGATGTATTCTCTCACATTCTAAAAGCCCAGAAGCTGAAACCATGGTGTCTCAGATCTGAATTTTTCTGGGACACCTGTCCCACATCTCTTTTCGAGTTTCCTGGGACTGCCAGAAATTCCTGACACTCCTTGGCCTATGGGTACCTCACTCCAATTTTGGCTTCTCTTTTTTTTTCATGGCATTCTCTCTGTGTATCTGTGTCCAGGTTTTCCTCGAGCCAACCTTAATACAGTGCAGCTTTGTTGTAAGTAGATTAACCAAACAAGGTCTCATTCACAGGCACTAGACTATAATCTTGGTTTGGAGTTGCAGTTCAACCCCCTCAACCCACCCTATTGTATGTTTGGAATAAGTTAAAGAAAAGGGAAAGAAGATGAATAAAGGGAAGGAACGAAGAGAAAGGTGGTGATGGTGGTCTGTCTTCACAGTGGTAGCACTGAGAAGGAGTGTGACCAGGGTTCCTCAGAAATGGGACCAACCTTTTTCTTCTTGGCCAGTTCCATTCTTTCTCCATAAAGGTCTCCAGACCCACGTAGCAGGCACAGGAGGACCGCAGAGAATTTTTTCTTTCTTTCTTTCTTTTTTTTTTTTTGCTTTTTGAGACAGGGTGTGTGAGTGTGTGTGTGTGTGTGTGTGTGTGTGTGTGTGTGTGTGTGTCATCATCCTGGCCATCCTGGAACTCACTCTGTAGAGCAGGCTGGCCTCAAACTCACAGATTCCCCCTGCCTCTGCCTCCTGAGCACTGGAATTCGAGGTGTGTGCTACCACCTCCCAGCTGAGGTTTGTTTGTTTACTCCACGAACACTCATCAAACTCTGCATTGGAGCTGAGCATTCAGAGAGGAAACTTAACCCAGGCAAGATGTGGTCTAGGGAGTGGGTATGAATTGTCCAGGATCACATATTAAGTCAGCTAGGAGCTGAACAAAATATCCCAAACCCAAATTCCAAGTCCCGTGGATGCCTACTAGAAAGTCTACCTATCAACCTGGACTCAAATATCTAGTTCTTAGACAAATCAGTTACCAAAAACTATGTTGTTTCCCAAGTTCCTCAAGGACTTCGGAGCCACGCACAAAGCTAGAAACATCCCAGCTCTAAGTGTGATCTGCCATCCTTCCTTGGCTTTAGCCCAATTAATCACCTAGTCCTGAAAACACTGTCTCTGGATACAAGGGCTAAATTGGGCACAAGGGAACTTTCTGTGGATAGAGACTATAGCTTGTTTATCTTTTTATCTTTTTTTTTGATCCCAGTGTTAATATAGAAACCATCATGGAATGTACCTTGAAAATGATTTGTTCAGTGGACTGGGGAGGCAGCTCAATGGTTAAAGTGCATGCTGAGGATCTAAGGCTCTCCAGCATGGCTGTGCATTTGTAACCCAGCACTGGAGGGAGATGGAGACAGGTGGACCCCCATTGCCTTGCTGGTCAGACAACCTGGCTTTAATGAGGAGCTCAGGGTCAACTAAGAGACTCTGTCTCAAGGATAAGGCAGAAAAGTGATTGAGAACAATATACTGATACATAACTTCCGACCTTCACATACATCTGCACCTGCACACATGTGCACACATACACGCACCCCCCCCACACACACAAATTATTTGTTCCGTGAATGAACTCATGTGGCTTTAGATAGTGCCAAAAGTTCTCTGTAGGCTTCTGGTCTATATCCCACAGACAAGAGCAGACTTGGGTCGGCTTGAGTTGCTTGAATTCCATTGTCAGGGCTCTATTAATCCGGATATTCCTCTTGCCGTTTCATCATAAGAAAAGATGGTGATTTGATACTAATATTCGTGGCCAGTGTGAATATGGCCCTGCCTAGGGCTGTCATGAGATGAGAGATCAGCCTGGAGCAGTGAGGCTGAAAACTAGGCCAGGCAGGGGTCAGAGATGGGGTCAGCCCAGCAGGAGTTGTCAGATGGGAGCAGGGGTGAGAGGGAGGTCAGACGGGAGAGATCAAAGCCCAGGAACTAAGGCAGGTATGGTCACTGCAACTCTCCTGAGGATGAGAATTTGTTAGCTGGAGACCCTTGGGAAGACAGATCATCAGGTCCTCTGAGTTAGGCCTTTTGCTCCCAGGTTCCCAGAGATCCTTTGTAATTGATCTGGATTTGAGTCCTCTACTTATA
This sequence comes from Bramus lutescens, assembly GCA_001685075.1. NCBI lineage: Eukaryota > Metazoa > Chordata > Mammalia > Rodentia > Cricetidae > Bramus > Bramus lutescens. The sequence goes on along the minus strand of LOEQ01004404.1, from coordinate 71,124 downwards.
AAGGGGACACAGTCAGTCAATGTTATTCATCAGTCTTTATGTTCATATAATTACATAAATTTTGGTCTAGCAAGCTTGGTCCTCGGATGGTGACGTCATATTGGGAGATGGGGAAACACTAGGAGGTAGGGCATAGATGGAGGAAGTAGGTCACTGAGGATGATTACACCTACTCACTGGCCTCTTCCCTGCTCTGCCATAAAGATGTTCTGTATCACCATTAGGCCCCACATCAGTAGAGCCAAGAACTAGAGATCAGATTCATGAGCCAATAAACCTTTCCTCCCATAAGTTGTTGGGTCAGATGTTTGCCGTGGCAACGTTTGACTAACCAGGGTCAGTAACAATGATGATGATGTTTGCTATGGCCCTTCTGTTTATGAAACTCTAGAAGAGGTTGGGAAGTACAGTTGCTCATTTACTGATCCAATTGGTCATTCACTCATTCGCAATTTGTCCACTTGTTTTGTAACTAAGTATCCCCCACACACATACACTCTTGTTAAACACCCACATTTTCCTCAGTTTACACTGTAGCAGGGAGCCAGCACTGGAAGTGTTGCTCTCTTCTCTGCTTCTTCTCTGTCTTCTCCGACCCCTCATTGGATTCAGAGTTGTTGGGCTTTACCCATGGTGCCACTTGGACACAATGACCTCCACTACACAATTGTTATATTAAAATGAAGAAACCAAGCAAATGAAGGAGTCATTTGCCCTTGGTGGTCCATTTTCTTGTTTTGTGACATTGGGCAAGACACATGGAGAAGGTACCTCTGTCTACTGCCTGCCTTTTACCTCTGGAAGTGGCTTCACCCTTCGTGTTTCTACAGGGCTGGGAAAGAACAAACAAGCACACCTGTGATTTTGCATTTCACCCCAAACAACAGATGATTGGTCGAGGTTGTTATCTGACCCAAGATGGGCCAATTGTATCTTGTCTCTAAGTCTCTGAGACTTCCAGCCTACTCTGGCTGCTTCTGGAGTGGAGGAGCAGTTGCCAGTAGCCATTTCTTATGACACAGGTCAGAGAAAAGAAAGAAGCAATGAGAGATTTAAAAAAAAAAAAAGCCGCTGTGCGGACTCTCATGGCACCAAAGGTCCAGGTGACCTATCCTGGGGTCCATCATCATCTCCAGCCTTGGGTCCCAGGGCATACCCTTCACCCTCAGAGTAATTCCTCCCTTTATGTAAATTCCATGGAAGAGGGCATTACTTATCTGCCTGGTGCCTAGAAGGCAGACTCCCCCACCCCCATAACTGGTCCTCAGCATCCCAAGAGTTGTTCAAGAGAAAAGCATATTCAAGGGTTTTGATCCCCAATCTTGAGACCAAAAAGTCCTTACCCAATTCCAGAGCCTCTGTCTCTACTTTAAAAGGGCTTTGTGTTGGTGTAATGACTAATACCCACTGTAAAGGTGACTGTATGAAGAATTTTCCAGAAGATTAGTGAAGCACACACACATGTGTGTGAGAAATACAGAGAGACAGAGACACAGAGAGAGATCACTAGATTGTAAGGGCTCTTACACAATCAATGTGTCAGCCTCTTGATAAAGTTATAACATGATGACATTAAAGAGAGCTGTCCCCGAGAGTCACAGTCTTTCCAGTCACTGCGGTGCTCAGTGCTGCTCCGTTCCCTGGGGTTCACCAATCTTCACACACTGACATCATCCCCTACACGCCTGGAATTGATGGTCTGTGGTTTCAGTGTGAATTGTACTCCCACAGGCTTGTGCTTTCGAACACGTGGTGGCGGCACTGTTTGGAAAGGTTGTGGAACTGTGAGCAGGTGGGACCTCGCTGGAGGAAGTAGATGACTGGGGGGCAGGCTTTGAAGCTCTATCATCCACCCTCACTTCCTGCTCATTCTCTGCTCCCTGACTGCAGATGCCATGTGGCCAACAGGTGCTGGCGTCTGCCGTCATGCTTAGCTGCTACTACTACCACGATGGACTGTATGCTTTCAGACAGTAAGCTAAAGCAAACCCTCCTTCCTTTCCTCCTTCCCTCCCTCCCCACTTAAGTTGCATAGGTGGAACTGACATTTAGCTCACATTATGAAGCCACTGAAATGCATTTCTGCTGAAGGCCATTTCTAGACTCCCTAGGTCCCCTGCTGCATCCTCCTCTGACATCCTCAGTTTTCCCCAGAATCCCTCAGACCTCTGTTTCTCCAGGGACAAAAGGGTCAATATGTCCCTGGAATAGCCAGTGTACTCTTCAGCAACGTAAGACTGGACACTGGCATGCTTTTCTATTTGCTTCTGCCCCTGCTTATTTTCAATGTTTCCTTATTTATAGATAAGGCTTAGAGATGTTAATTCATTCCTTCTTTTATGCACTTATTTAATAAGGTTTTATGTGGTAGCTTTAAACTAGCCCTGGGCTAAGTGCTGAGGATATATGCTAAAGAAAATCAATAGGTAGAGTACATAGTGGTACAGAGACAGATGAAAACAATTGAGAAAGAAGCAAATAAATATATATAGTTTGGGTAACATCAATCCCAAACCCCAAATGCTCCAAAACCTAAAACATCTTGAGCATTGAGTTGTGTGAGCTATTTGTACACTGTGTGGAGATGTATTGCTGTGATTGGTGTAATAAAGAGCTGAATGGCCAATAGCTAGACAGGAGCAGACAGGCAGGACTTCCGGGGAGATAGAGGAGGAGGAGGAGGAATCTAGGCATATGGATTTCTCCAGCAGATTCAGAGTGAGTCAGATGTGCTGTACTGAGGTAACCACGCCATGTGGCAGAATGTAGATTTAAAAAATACGGGTTAATTAAGTTGTAAAAGCTAGTTGGAATAAAAGCTAAGCTAAGACCAAGTTTTCATAATTAGTAAGTTTCTGTGTTATTATTTGGGGGCTGACAATATGAAGAAAGTCCAATGAGAAAGTGTCCTGCATTGAGTAGATATGAAGACAGGTTGAAAATAAATTACATTTGGTCTCATGAGGATGAAAACAGCCAAAATGAGTTATGGGGGCTGGAGAGACGACTTAGTGGTTAAGAGCACTGGCTATTCTACCAAGGTCTGATTCCAAGCACATGGTGCCTCACAACTATCTGTAACTCCAGTTCCAGGTGGTCTAATACTCTGTTCTTGTTTGTGCTGTATGCAAGTGGTACATAGACATATAATACCCATACACATAAAATAAAATAAAAGTAAATGTGCTTTAAAGTTCAGTTATGCCAAAACCTTTGGATAAATAAGCTTTAGGTTATTTGTATATACTGTTCATGAAACAGAATTGATTCTTATCTTTGGACTTGTGTTCCATTATCAAGAAAACCCATATATGCTATATTCATTGTGGTTGTTTGAATGAAAATGGCCCTGATAGACTTATAGGGAGTGGCATTATTGGAGGTGTGGCCTTGTTGGAGTAGGCATGGCCTTGTTGGAGGAAGTGTGTCACAGGGGTGGGCTTTGAGATTTCAGAAGTTCAAGCCAGGCCCAGTGGCTCAATTTCTCTACTGATCAGATGAAGAACTCTTAGCTATTGCTCCAGCACCATGTCTCCTGCATGCTTCCATGCTTCCTGCCCTGATGGTAATGGACTAAACCTCTAAACTATAAGTCAGCCCCAATTAAATGTTTTCCTTTATAAGAGTTGCAATGATCATGGTGTCTAATCACAGGAATAGAAGCAATAGCCAAAATAGTCCCTCAACTGGAAAAATATTAAACCAGAAACACTTCATTTTTTTGTTTGTTTGTTTTGTTTTATCCAAGACAAGGGTCCTCTGTGTAGGCCTGGCTGTACTAGATCTTGCTTTGTAGACCACGCTGGCTTCAAATCACAGAGATTTGCCTGCCTCTGCCTCCCAAGTGCTGGGATTAAAAGTGTGTGCCACCACCGCCTGGCAACACTTTTAGTCTTAAGCATTTCAAATAAAGGACACACACTGGTCTCTCAAGCTCTGACAGTGCTACCAAGGGAAAGAGGAGGGAGGGAGGGAGCTGTCAGGGAACCTGGGATAAATGTGCTTTTAGGTGGGAGGCCTCTGAAGGACCGTAGGGAAGAGTTCTTTAGACCCAGGGACCCAGCACATGTGACAAACATGGTGTCAAATGAACTCAACTGAGGTCATCCCACCCAGAAGAAGCAGGTCTGGGCTTGGGGCTGAGTGCTGTGTGACTATGAAATGTGGATTCTTTTGTTTCCCCTTTTGGATTATCTTGCTGTGCCCATGGAGCCACCTTACTTAGAAGCTTACAGACGGGTCTCAGATCTCCTGCAAATCACTGCCGGCCTGTCCAGACCATAAACAAATACTCTCACAGTGTAAGACATAGCCAGAGGCCTCCTGCCTCCTCAACCAGTATAAGTATGTCTTCAAACTAAGACATATGCAATAGGAGAGTGTCCGGGGAGCAGGAATGGGAGAAGTAGCTTTCCTTCCGTTGCTGTTTTGCTGCAGATCCTCTGAACTCAACTTCATCAACAATCATGATGCAGTTACTCTGTCTCTGGACCAAGCTGAGTAGTTCAAGAACAGATACCTGGCCCCAGGGAAGGCAGTCTATTAGGCAAAAGAGAAGCAAAGCCCGGAGGAGCCAACCTTGTGAATTTGAGACAATGAAGAGGGCTTGTAGGACAGAAAGCCAGGAAGCCCCCAAGGAATGGAAGATGAAAACAACAGCGTTTCCAAGAGCACATGGCCTGGCTTGTGTCATTTACTGCTAAATGCCTCTCTGTGACCTTTGCTCTCAGGGCTGACAAGTATTTAGCAGTCTCTTGCTGCTTGGAAGGTGTGGGAGGGTCCCAGCCCAGGTTGGGAGTGTTTGGTAATTTTGGTAAAGTTGGGGTAAGTTTCCCATCAAGGCTGACTTCAAGGCTGAGGTCCCTGAGTGCAGCCCTGGGTGGGAGGCGGGGATTCATGCAGCTGTGTGTGGGCTGACCCCAGGACACCACTGGGTCATCCTTAGGACACCCACTCTGAGGTTTCTCAGTGCAGGTGGTCACCTGGTTGTAAGTGACATTTTTCTGCCTTTTAGTACAGTCTGATCAATGGGCTGTGGACAGCAATGATGGGGACACTTCCACTTCAAAGCTTTGAAAGAGCTACTGATCAAGCCTATCTTCTCTCTCCCTCTTTTTTGAAGGCTAGACTACAGATATGGTGAATTGTCCTTAGAGTGGATAAAAACAGCTGACCAAGAACAGCCCAGAGCAGGGAGAGCTGACTTTGGTTTGTGGATTGAGGGGATGTGGTCCGTCATGAAGGTATGAAGGCAAGTGTGTCAGTGGCTGGTCACATCATGTTCACAGTCAGGAGGCAGGGAGAAATGAGCACTGGGATTCAGGTGTCTCCTTTCACTGTCCTTCTTACTGAGTTGGGAACATCAGACCACTGGATGGTACCATCCACAATCAGGGTGAGTCTTTCTCAGTTTAATCTCTCGGGAAACATCTTCAAAGACATGCCTGTTTTCTAGATGGTTCTAAATCCAGTGACATTGACAAGGAAGCGTAACAGCACACACAGTGGAGATGGGGAAAGCATCCTGGGGTCAGCAGCAACAGTGTGTGAGGAAACCCAAATCTTTATATCCAAGAGATCTCTGGGCACATTTAATTGGGGCTCACTTACAGTTCAGAGGTTCAGTCTATTATCATCATGGTGTGACATGGTGGTGTACAGGGAGACATGGTGCTGGAGAAATAGCTGAGAGTCCTATATCATGGCTCACAGGCAACAGGAAGTGGTCTGAGACACTGGAGGAGGCTTGAGCATATGAGAGACCTCAAAGCCTGCCTCCACAGTGATACACTTCCTCTAATGCTACTCCAACAAAGCCACACCTCCTCATGCCCTCATAGTGCCACTCCTTATGAGCTTATGAGGGCCAACACAAATTACCACAATCTTATTTAAGACTTATATTGTAGAGCTTATTTTTTTCTATGGCAGATTGTCATTAACACTAATACTCAGGCCTGGAGCCAACCAGGAATTAAGGCAATGTGTGGATATCTTTGTCACAAATCAATCTTGTCCTTTTAAAATGAGTCCATCTATAATTTTATTGTTGTTATTTAGCTATATATTTTTTCCACTTCCCTTCCTCCGTTCTCCCCTTCCCCCCTCCCTCTGTCCCCTCATGCTCCCAATTCTCTGGAACTGTGGATTGTAGTCTGATTATCCTTTGCTTTGCTTTATATCGTCTATCCACTTATAAGTGAATACATACCGCGTTTGTCTTTCTGAGTCTGAGTTACCTCACTCTGGATGTTTTTTTTTTTCTAGTTCCATCCATTTGCCTGCAAATTTCATGATGCCATTGTTATTTTG
>LOEQ01004404.1:1896-19905 GCA_001685075.1 Bramus lutescens | reverse complement strand
TTCTTTATTAACCAATGAAAGTAACACATAGACAGATGACCCTCCTACATCATTATTACAGATGACCCTCCTACATCACAGAACACTCCTCAACTTTTCAGAGTGAGAAGCACACATGTATCCAGAAACATGGTAACATTTATAAGCTGAGAAATATAAGATTCATATCTATGTTAGCCAATTTACAAACTACATGATTCAGGTGCGTTAATGCTAACCAGTGGACGAACAAAAACCTTTTATTTCTGTCAATTCTTTCAGGTTTTGAGTTGAAGCATACGGATGAAGACCGAATTTCAGAGCAGGACGTTTTTGGGGATTTGCCTGGAGCATTCTCGAAGTATCCCACAGACGCTATTTGCCAGCCTCGTGCCTGGGGGGAGGATGAGAATGAAGATGAAGGGCAGTGGCGGAATGCTCTCCCATGGGAAGAGTGTTCCTCTGAGGAGGACTTAGAAAAGCTCATCGACCATCAAGGCCTGTACCTCACAGAGAAACCCTACAAATGTAACGCACGCATAAAAAGCTTCACTAGGAACTTCCACTTCATGGCCCACCAACGAGCCTACACGGGTGAGAAGCCCTACAAATGTCATGACTGTGGAAAAGGTTTTAGTGACCACTCCAACCTCAGTACCCACCAGAGAACCCACACCGGGGGAAAGCCCTATACATGTGGGGAGTATCGGAACAGCTTCAAGCAGGGCTCAAACCTCCCGGCACATCGGAGGCTCCACTTGGGAGGAGCTCCTGACCTGTGTAATGTGCCTGGGGAGAACTTTGGCTACAGTCCATCTTTTAGTGCTCGCTGGAGAAACTCTGCATGGGAGTTACCCGAACGCCCTCAGGATGTCAGCGTGATAATCAGTTCTCCTGGGCCCTGTCATACCACCTCAGGGGAGAAGCTGTACCCGTGTCCTGAGTGTGGAAGGTGTTTCTCTAAGAGCTCTGCCCTCATCAGTCACCAGAGAATCCACACGGGCGAGAAGCCGTATGAGTGTGGAGAGTGTGGGAAGAGCTTCAGTAAGGGCTCCACCCTGGCCAACCACCAACGGATGCACACTGGCGAGAAGCCGTACAAGTGTGCGGCCTGTGGGAAGTGCTTCAGCGAGCGCTCCAAGCTCACCACCCACCAGAGGGTCCACACTGGGGAGAAGCCCTACCGGTGCCTCACGTGTGGGAAGTTCTTCCGCGACCGCTCCAACCTCATCACTCACCAGAGAATCCACACGGGCGAGAAGCCGTACAAGTGCAGGGAGTGTGGGAAGTGCTTTAACCAGAGCTCCAGTCTCATCATTCACCAGCGGATTCACACCGGGGAGAAGCCCTACAAGTGCACGGAGTGCGGCAAGGACTTCAACAACAGCTCCCACTTCAGTGCCCACCGCAGAGCCCACGCCGGGCGGAGAGCACTGTAGGCCGCACCTCCTCCCGACCGAAGAGCAATAATGCGTGTTTATGTCTCATTACTACTTCTAAAACATGCGAGAAAGAAAGCTTCCAGTGTCTAAGCTTGTTGTATACTTAGAGATGTTTTCTTGGTAAAATTCAGGTCATTTAGATGTGTTACACCTTCAGGGATTGTGATTTGGAGGTACTTGTCAAGTGTAATCTGGTTTGTCCCCCCTCACCACCACCATCACAAAACCCATCTAGAATTGTTAGGCTGTCCTTACATCTGTAGAGAGCTCAGTCGGTGTGCGAGGCAGATGGATCGTGTAGGGTGAGAGTTGAATCTGTGGCTCAGGGTATTGAGTCTATGTCCTCACTCTGCTTCTCGCTGTTATACATAGGAGAGTGGCTCTTGTCCTTGGTAGTGTGCAGCTGGGGCGAATCCTCACGGAGAGACCTTGGGACTTCATGGTGAGAGCAGGCATAAACTGAGGACCCGTGTCTAGAGCACTCGCTGCAGGGTTGGCAGCATGCGGGGCAGCAGTGGCATCGTGGCAGAATCAGCAATAAGAGCAGAAATAGCTGCCCATTGAACATTTGCTCTTGAGCAGCCCATAGCAGTCCTGTTTCCCAGAGTAGAAAACGGAGGGCTGGGCAGGTTGGGTGACCTGCATTGATCACACATCTGAAAGTGAGAGAGGCAGAATTCATCCAGACTCATGTGTCCCCGGAGTCTGGGCAGCTGTGTGCCTCACCGAGCCCTCTGACAGGGAGGCAGGTAACTAGTACTCGGATGGCAGAATATGATGACCAGCGAGCATCCACCTCTAATGAATACAGAAGCTGAGAGTTCCTGCCCATGAAAGGCGTTGGGATGTTCAGAGCTGGTGAAGCCCTCAGTGTAAGGCTGAGCTGATGGGCAGGAGTCCACCTTGAGAGTCATGGGTGAGAGACGGAGGTAGGCTGAGATGGCTGTGTCTCCAGGGGGTGAAGAAGTGGGTCCGAGGGTCCTTCTCTCAGGTCAGTCCTGCTTCTCATAGGTTTATAAGCCTTGCCAAGCAGGCCTCCCCTCCCATGCCCAGTCACTCCTGCCCTTTTTTGGTCTCTCTGACTCATCTTCATTTCCAGTCCTGATGCCAAGACCTAGGTGGAAGGCGTTGACGCCTTGTCCTCTACAGAGAGGACTTGGGAATGGTTCCGTATTCTAGGTTCTCAGCACCCGTTCAGCTGGAGTCCTCTTGTCCCAGGCTGCTGAGTGTGGTCACTCAGACCAGCAACTCACACAGACAAGTCAAGTCACAGAGGTTCATGCACAGTGGTTTTGTTTGTAGCACTTTGGCCTCCAGAGCTTTTCCTTAGATGGGTTTAAAAGTGTTGACCAAGGCCCTTGTCTTTCGTGGATTTTAAAGGAAGATGACTTTCTCACAGCTGTGTGTGACCTTAGGACGCCGTTCATATCCCAGTTATTTTATGGCCGTGGGAAGTATTGATCGGATAATAGCTGTGGAGAACTTGGAAGACTTGAACTTTTTCTTTGCATGTGAAAAGGTTGGTGGGAGGTTTTGTCATTCCCACTAAGGAGGTCACTCCTGGCCTTTCTTTAGTTCCAGAACCCTTCCCAGGAGCCAGTCCACCCGAGGTTACCTCCTACCAGCTCTTTCCAGCTTACCTTCCCTGGCTTATGTCTGAGAAGCAGAGGTCATGGGATGATCCCTGACTAGTAACCAGAAAATGCCAATAACTGCAATAGAAAGGTATGTAGAATCCTCTGGGTCCAATAGGAGGGGTCCCGAAGGAGAGAAGAACATTCTAAAGAAAGTTACCAAGGTGTGAAATAGCATGGATTTCAGGTGGAGGTAGAGATCCAAAAGCTTTGTAGGGGTTGGGGATGGGGGGTGGTGGCATTCAAGATTATTCAGGTGCTGGGGCCAGGTCATTCTAGGTGTAGCAATGCCCCAGGCTTTTTCATTTCCCCAGTTGGAAGCTTAGCTGGGTGGGTCCTCAGTGGTGCTAATCTCTGTCAGTTCCAGCCTCTCTTCCAGCACATGCCTTAGCTGTAACATTAAATTGCCAAGTGCTTTTTTTCTCTTCAAACCGTACATTTTGTATTTCTTTCTGTCTCACTGACTGTTTTTCATTGTAGACCTGCATAAGACTGGCACTAGCTTTGCCACAGGCACAATGCTATGCTGTCTTGAAATATTCCTAAAGAAATCAGCTCATTACTTTTAAATTTAGCCTTGGGCAAGTTCTTAGAGCATGGGCAAAAGGTAGCCAGGTTCTTTGTCAGAATATCATCCAAAGGGTCTCATAGCCCAGTTGCTCATAGACCTTTATTTTCTTCTGAACCTTCTTGAGCTGGGCCCCACAGTCTGCATGGCTCCCAGTGCCACTATTGCCCCAGCTCGTAACTGTGATGATCCACTAAGGGTTTCTTATAGCATTCAACCTCAAAAAGCAAAGAGAGCAAACGAATTGGGTGAGGCTATAAAGCAATGAAAGCCGGTGACATGCTTCCTCCAGCAAGGCTCTGACTCTTAAAGGTCCCATCACTTCCCCAGCAGCACCACCATCTGAGGGCCAAGTATTCGAATACCCAAGCCTATGGGAACATTTGACATTCAAACCACCACAGGCCCATATACGCGGAGTTTCAACGACAGACTCAGGGTGATGTGTTTTTAGGTGCGTTGTCAAAACTCAACAACCGATTTGAGCTTGAATGAGTCGCTGCCAGGTTGCTGGTTGGGTTGTATGGCAGGGCTCCAGTTAGAGCAGGTGAGGGTTTGAACCACTACAGTGGCTCTGTTGAGGAGAAAAAACCTTGCCAGAGTTTCAGAGGCAGCAGGAGAAAGTGAAGTGTCTTTGGTGACTGGATGGAGCATGCATTACTCTAGATTGGGGACATGGGGAAGGGATATAGACATAGGTGAGCAGAAAATGTAAGCTTAGTTTGTGACACATCAAATGCTGGGTCCCTATTGGACCTTTGAGTAACAATTCATTTGTATGTTTGAGCCTGAAGTTGGAGGGAGAGGTTAGGCCAAGAGAGTTGTATATGTGGGCACAATAGGCAAGCTCCCAAGGAAGGGGTTATGTTCAAAGTCAAAGAAGTATTGTGCTTAAGACAGAGCTCAAGAAGCACCAAAATGTGAAGGAAAGCACCCTCAAAGACAGCGTGGGCACACCCACCTTGCTCTTGTCATCTTTGAACACTGCCTCCCTTGCTGCTGATTCCTGACTTTAGTGTAGTCTTGAGCTTTCTGGAAGCTTCAATGTGAAGGACTGAGCTTCCTGTGGAAGTGAAATGGCCACCCAGACTTTGTTCGGGTGCCAGTCATTCCTTCGCTGTTGGGACTGTGCTAGTGTCTCTTGTTTTCAGTAATGGCTTCTGCTGCCTTTTGTTATCTTTTATTGTTCTTTGTTCCTCTTCACAAGTCTTGTAAGTTCAGCAAGGGCAGCAGGGGCCAGGAGAACCCTTGGCCCAAGTGGTCCCATCTTCTGTCTAGTCTTGTCTGTTCTGGAGCTGACCCATCACCTTGCTGGCATTCCCAGGCATCCCCCAGAAGGACTTCCTGCTTGAGTAAACTGGTATCTGGGTTTTACTGTTCTCTTCGTGGGCAGCAAGTTCATTCTGCACAGTGGTGGGTGGTGCCTCAGCCCTGACTCTGGAAAGCCACAGTGGTGCTGTTACACCAGGAGGACTTTGGTATTTGGTTGCTGAAGGCAGGATTGTATCCGAAAGTGCCCCCTCCCATTTCCACAGACTACACAGACTCAAAGGGAATGGAAGGGAAATGTGGGTAGGGCTGTTCTGGAGCCTGAAGCAGTTTCTCTGAGGTCTGGTCCCCAGCACTGAACTCAGTCACGACTGGCTTTCCTGACCCCTCTCCAAAGCAGCGCAAAGCAGATGAGGGTTCTGCCCCAGTGGGGCTAGCTCTGTTACAGGCTGCAGAGAGCTGGTGTATCCTAGAGGCCAAGGAGCAAGTCTAAAACAATTACCTTTATTGGTTTGAGAGGGGTGGTGGAGAGAGGGAGACAGGCAGAAACATCCACACATCCACAAGAATCTGTTCTCTCCCTCCACCATATGGGTTTCAAGGATCAAACTTAGGTCATCAGGCTTGGTGGCAAGTGTCTACCTGCTGAATTATCTCCCTGGCCCAGGAGCCAGCAGTTTTAGGAACAATGTGTGCAGTGGTGTTTGGAGTAGAAGTGGGCATGGCAGGTGTCCTTTGTGCTCCAGTCTGCTGTCCTGGACCCCTCCCAGTGTCCCTTTCTCTACTGTGTGGGTGCTGATGACTTGGCTGTCCCCTTCCCAGGCCTCTTGGGAGCCAGCTCTCTGCCATCCAGCACTGCTCCTGTGACTCCTGGGCCCTCAGAGCCCTGTCACCTGCCCCATCTTCATGCTCTTTGCCTCAGCACATATATGCACTCTCAGCACCACATATGTGCGCACTCAGCATCACATATATCTACTCAGCATCACATATATGCACTCTCAGCATCACATATATGCATATTCAGCATCACATGTGCACACTCAGCATCACATATATGCACTCAGCATCACATATGCACTCTTAGCACCACGTATGTGCACACTCAGCACCCACACACAGCCCCGCAGAGCTTTACACACTCAGCCTGGCCTGAGACTCCGTCCCTCAGACATGACCTCTCCCCAGGTGCTTCAGATTGGCTTGGGTTCTCCAGCTGCCGGGATAGGCAGTTCCCAAAGTTAAAATGAACCACACAAAACATTCCTTTTACCTCGGTTTGGTCTCTCCCTTGCTATGGATGACCCTACACATTCCTATCCCCTACCCTAGTCTGCTCCAAGGGGTCCGTGCAGCCTACAGGGTTGGGTGGGGTAGGATTTGAGGGGGAGCTGGCTCTGCAACTGGGANGGCAGCTTGGCTTTGCTCTCTCCCCGGCTCACTCCCAACATGTGCACGGCCACTATGTGTCGTTTGTAGCATTTCCCCGTCACTAATACTTAGCCAGTGCAGAGTTGCCTCCTTGGCCTCTGTCCCACCTCTCACCAAGTCCCTGAAAGGACCTGTCCTTGTCTGTGTGGAGGAGGAAGCAGAGGAAGTAGACTGCCCAGTTCAGTGAGTGGCCATTTTCCCCACTCCCAGTGCTAATGGTGCCTTTATTTTAAGTCACTTAGGGTCAGGGAGTCCTTTTCAGATTGTTTAGGGGCGAGCTGGAGTCTCCAACCTAACAGATTCTTCTAGCATCTTCTTTGATAGGCAAAAATGGTAAAGATGGAAAGGGACAGTCTGGACACAATGTTGCCTTCAGGGAGATGGAACCCAGATCTTTAGGCCTGTGTCTGTGGGGGGTAACTCCATCTCCTATTTTTTCTGGGTTTTCAGACATGCTTACTGTTCGGGAAAATCCTAAAATGAGCCTCTCCGCCGGCACAAAGAAATCCAATCAAGTCAAATCAAACCAAATTAAATTGCCCATGTTTTATTAAATGCAGCACTCTCAGGTGGCTGAGAGCATGGCAGGGGAGGCAGAAAACTGGGGAGCACTGGGGAGCACATGCAAAACCTGGGACCACGTGTTCCTCTTCTGGGCACCCACTTAAGTACTCTGTGGGAATGATCCTGACCCCTGGGTCAGGACCTGGCATGCTGGGATTTAGAATCCAGACCAACACAATTCCCAGGCCAGGGGGCTGGGATGGAAGCCAGGGGCTGGGTTGGCACTCCCAACTTAACATCATACTTGCCAGCAAAACTTGCTGTTTGTTTGCTCAGCTTGCTTTTTTAGCTCAGGCCCTAGGCATGGCGGTGCCCACAGTGGGCTGGGTCCTCCTAATGATTAATCAATCATTATTTGAGAAAATGCCTCACAGACATGCTGACAGGACCATCTGATGGAGACTATTCTTCACCTGAGGTTTCCTCTCAGATGATGCAGCTTGTGTCAAGTTGATGAAGAACTAACAAGTGTGGTTATGCACAGGAGACCCCAACCAGTTCTGGCCTGTTGGCCTTTCCTCATAGGACGGGGTTTGGGGAGGGTCATTAGATCTTCACTGGAAACTAACCATTCAGTACTCCCAAGCATCCCCCCCCTCCACTGAAGGGGGAACTTTTGGGAGACTGTCATCCATGCTGCTACTGGTGGGATTTTTGGTGACACAGCTGTTTTTGATTGTAAGAAACAGACCCGGCAGCTGGAGAGATGACTGATTAAGGGTCATACTGCTCTTCCAGAGGACCCGAGTTCAATTCTCTGTACCGCATGAGGCAGCTCCCAACTGCCTGTAACTCCAGCTCCAGGGGATCTGATGCCGCTGGCTATTGCAGGCACCTGCCCTCAGTGGACATAACCACACACAGACACATAATTAAAAAGTAAAACTAAATCATTAAAAAGGTAAGGATCGGGGATCTCAAGAAGATGGCCACACAAGCCAAAAAAACCTTTGACTTTTTTGTTTTTTGCCAGAGCTATTGAACATATCCAGCCAGGACCTGCTGAGGGGTTTTATTCCTAGCTCAGAGGGTTTCCTGTGGCTCCCTCTGAGTGGGCGGAGCTCAGCCTCACAGTCTCACACTATTGGCTGATCTGGAGCAGAGCAGGGAGAGATGCAACTTGAGTGTGACTTCAAGGGCTGGCCATGGAGGAATTTGAGTTTCTGCCTAGTGGCTTCTTCATATTTTCTGGAAATGGAATTTCCTCTTATTTGGTCTTCTGACAGGATAGACAGCACATTTTTTTATGGTTTTCACAACTTCCCCTTCCTTTACTACCTTAAGAAGAACTGAATTAATAGTCTGACTTGTGGAGTAGTCATTAGTAGCACAATCTTTTGGTGGAATGTAGGGGTTTGCCAGTGGTAGCTGGTTTCCTTAGTCTTTGGACCAGCCCTGGTATGCACGAATGCTCTTTCCCTTGTCCAGCACTGTGTGTGCTTCTGCAGGGCCTGCTCCACAGTCCCCTCCTGTACCTCTCTTAGGTGTTCCTACAGATGCCCCTGAAGAGGAGTTCTGTGAGAGAAAAGTGCCTGGCATCAGGCATGGCACCACCTCCCAGGTGGTCCTCATGAGGCTGATTTTATTGATCATCTCTCCTCTGTCCTGGACTGCTGTTTCTTCCTGGAGCTCACTTCCTCAGATGCCCATCGAACTCCACAAACCCAGCTTTCTTGATGTCTCAATCTCCAGTAATTATTCCCACTTCATTGAGCCTGGTGCCCTCCTCCTGTTGCTGCGTTATAAAATAGCCTAACAAAACAAGTTAAAGGAGTGGGTGTGTGTAGGTGACGTTTCTCTCCCATCTGCCAGTTCTCAAATTGCTACACAGAGACTTGATATTCCTTGTAAAGTCTTGGCCGATGGCTCAGGTTTATTACTAACTAGCTCTTACAATGTAAATTGACTCATTTCTATTAATCTACATGTGGCTTGTGACTTTATGCCCTCCAGGCTGGCTACCTGACCTGTCAGGTTTTTTATTAACCACTGAGAGTAATGCATATTCACAGTGTGCAGAAGGGTTTCTCCGCAGCAGGAGGGCTTGTAGCAGTGTGCTCTGTTGTTGTGATAGAACACAGACCAAAACCAATAGGGGAGGAAAGGGTTTATTTGGCTTATACCTCCACTTCACAGTCCATCACTGAGGGAAGTCAGGGCAGTAACTGTTGCAGAGACCACCATGGAGGAATGCTGCTCACTGGCTGCCTCCCAGTGATCCAGCCCAGGCCCACCTGTGCCGGAGGAGCACCATCCACAGTAGCATGAGCCTTTTGACATTAATTAGCAATTAAGAAAATGTCCCCACAGACATGCCCACAATCAACAGAGGCAGTTTCTCAGTTGAGGGTCCCTCTTCCCAGGTGTTACTGAAGCTAACCCCGAGGGTTTCTTTTGGCTCACAGTTTGAAGATATAGCCATCTGTCATATCAGGGACGCCACAGAAGCGGGAGTCTGTGACATACGGTTGGGAGGCAGAGAATGGTGAGTGCTTGTGTTCACCTCAACAGTCTAGGAGCCCTTCCTAGAGGATAGTGCTACCCACAGTGGGTGAATCTTCCCACCTCCCAACCTAATCAAGACAATCACCTCCCCAGAGGAGCATCTCCCAAGTCATTCTAGATCTCAGCAAGCTGACAGCCAAGGTTAACCACCATAGCTGGTCTTTCAGAAACAGATGGCTGAAAGCTTCCTTGGAAGCCTTTTCAAATGGCTGCTCAGTGGCTCAGAGCCCACCTGCCTCTTGGTGGTGACACAGATGTGCCATGCTCCTCACTCCACGCCCACAGTGTTAACCTTCTTTTCTTCCCTGTCCATCTGACCGGTCATCCAGAACTCCTTCCTGCAAAGGACCTATGTCCAGCCCCAGTGAGGTGATGTGTCCGCTCGACTTTAAAAAGGGTCCTGCAAGGCCCAGGTGTCATGGGTCTAGCCTCGATGAGTTCGTATGTTCCAGGGTAGGGGCGTGTGGATTAGAAATGTTAGGCAGAATAGACAGAGATACAAAAGAAATACAGAGACATAGGATAGTACCATGAGGGCAACTCTGTGAATACTGAATCCACCGTATTTATTTTCCAGATCCTTATATATCCCAATCCAAAGCAAGGAGGGGGATGGAGAAGACAAAAGACTACCTTAACAGGACTCAGAGGACAACCAGAACAGTAACCTGCTTCAGTACTTGAGACATCAAGCCACTACTTCCTGAGTTAAGCATTCTGATATTTTGAACAGGATATGCAGCAAATACACCTTAGACCAAGTATCCTGTAGGCAGCCACTCCCTATGTCAAACCTCCTGTTTTAAAATGAAGGGGCAGGAATAGGCTTGAATTCTCTGACTTCTGTCAGGGTGGAGTGGATCCACCTCTATGGGCCATTTTAATGTCCAAAACACCAAATAACCACACCCTAGGGCCAGATATCTTGTTTGTAGCCACACCTGTTGTTAACAACTTTGAAAGAGTAAAATTAAGCTCAAACTCTCTGACCTTTTGTCAAGGTGGAACAGGACTCACTTCTGTGGGCCCCCACACCCAGGTTAGTAACTTGCTTTAGGTAACAGCCCACTGCTACGAAGAAAGCCTAAACAAGTCCGCTGTAGTATTTTGGCTGCAGGGCTACCCTCTTAACCAGCATCCCACCTCAGCGTCCCTTGGAAGACTTTGCTCTGTGTCTCCCAGTCTCCTTCCCCTGCCTGAGTCGGAACTCTTGCAGCTTCCAGGACTTCCTACCCTGACTATGGTCCTCCTCTGCATCCAGTTCCTGCTGTCACCTTGGATGACTCGCACCCTCACAGGAGGTCGGGTGGGATTGCCACCTTTGACATCACAGCTGCTCACTCACAGCCTGCAATTAGTGTGATCTGGACTCTCGCCTCTGCAGTGCTGCAGATTTTCTCTGCTAGTTGTTTGGCTTCTCCCTTGGCCCTCAGCATGTCCATGTGGATTTAAGCCTGCTTACTAATCCTCCACTCCTCTTTGATTCATCCAATAAAGAATACCATCCATCCAGACATCTCAGCCAGACATCTGTCAGCCACCTTTGAGTCTCCTCTCCCATCGTCTCTCTACCCAGTCAGTCTCTGTGTACTGTGAGATCAATCTCCCCAAGGTATCTCCACTCCATCCAACTCTGTCCATCTCACCACTGCTGCCTCTGCCCTAGCTGTGTTTACCCCTCCCTACCCATACCCAGTTGCCACCCACCCATACCCAGTTGCTGCCCCCACTCATATCCAGCTGCTGAACTGATACATCCACTGCTATTTTGGGTTCTCTTCAACACATGCTCCAAAAGCTGCCTTCTACATTCTCTGACATTGTAAAGCAAGGCACTGCCATTCTCTTTCTGTCTCGGTTGTGTGATTTGGGCCCTTGCCTCCTGTCGCACGCTCTTCTTCCTACTTCATGGTGCTCTGTCTGTGTTTCAGGCAGGTCCTCCCACTGTCTGGGCCCTTGCCAGGCTCCACACGTCTTTCCTGCTACTGGCATGCTCTTTCCTTGCATAGCACCTGGCTGTTACCTAAAGCAAGTTATTAAGCTGGGCCTCTCTGGACCCTTTGTAAGCATATCATCCGGCTAACTCCCAGTGATCTTCCAAGTCTCAGCTTAAGTCACAGAAAGTCAGGCCCTAACTCCCATTCCAACTTGGGTCACTCCCAACCCTCTGCTCTCCATGTACCGCTCATTATAGTTTGGCAGCACATGGATATTTCTTAGTGCCTGTGCTGGACCAGGTTGGTCTTTCCGAGGACATGGTGGTGTCGTTTAGGGGACTTGTTCCTCTCACAAAGCCAGTGCCACACACGACACAGCAGAGACACAAAGTTGGAGGTCCTAGCTAGACTGATCTCAATCAAAGGTGGTATCTGGCTTTCCTAAGTCAACACACTGTCTCCTCAGGTTAGTCTGAGCTGAATTTTCTCTTCTTTGCGGCAGAGAGAAGCACGCATCAGGACCTTCCTCTACTCTCCTCTCTGTCTCTAGTTCAGGCATCGTAATTCAGGTCTTGCTACCAGAAGAACAAAGCCTTACATTTCTTCTGTGTTTTCATGTGTGCCCAGCACAGTCTATCATGCAAGGATCCCAAAACTGCAAGTTCTCTGTGTATATTCATGTTAATTGACTGTGACCAGAGGAGAAAAAAAGCACAATCAGAAAGATTGTCACCCAAATACATTCACAACCAATTAGGTCCTAAACAACACCCAGCAATCACTCTATGAGGTTGTTTATGGCAATAATGTGATGGCAAAACATTTAATAATGGAACCATTCAATAACGGGTTTGGGTACAAATTATAGCACTGGCAGGCATGGAAAATAAGCAGCCACTTAAAATGTGGAAATAAGATTCATTGATGTGACTGCATATAAAACAACCAGATAAGGAAAATAGCTATACAATAAATAGCCCACAATAAAGAGTTAACGGAGATGTGTAACACAAATGTACACGTGGTGTGGTCGCGTACCGGCTTTAATAACACAAAGCTAATGTGATTATCTCAGAGTTACAGATATTTGTTCTTTTGAGACTTTTTAAAAAAGTGTAATGGTTGAAATTAATCTTCTCTAAAGTGAGATTATTTATTTCTTTAGAAAATGAACACAAGGGCCGGAGATGCCCAGGGCCCTTCTCAGGCTACTAAATTCCACAGCCTGTTTTTGTTCTCACAATGCACTCCTACAGAAGTGCACAGACTGGTACTGTGTGGAATTTGATTTGGGATATTATTTAACTTTTTAAAATCTTATTAGGTTCACTTGTTATGCTTGTGCTTAATCTTGGGTATTGGTTTATTGTTGCACGTTTGTGGGGAATTTTCCTTCCTTCCACCCCTGGAATGATTTATATGGGGATGGGCCCCATATTCTTTGGAGAAATCCCTCTTTCAATAGTTTAACCCTGATGTGTACATGTAAAAGCCCTCTAATCACTACGGGAAGGCAAGTTCCACCATGAGGAGCTGTTAGGACAACGGCTACCAAGAAGATTCGAGAGAATGCTTAGGATGTGAAGAAACAGGAGGCCTGCACACGGTTGGCAAGGATGGAAATGAATGCTGCCATTCTGGAAATCAGTAGGGAACTTCCTCAAAAAACTAAAACCACAACCACCATAAGAACCTGGTTACCCCACTACAGGCTGTCATTTTCCAAAAGGAACGAAAATCAAAGTGTCAAAGAAACATCTGATTA
The DNA here is from genome assembly GCA_001685075.1 of Bramus lutescens. Taxonomy (NCBI): domain Eukaryota; kingdom Metazoa; phylum Chordata; class Mammalia; order Rodentia; family Cricetidae; genus Bramus; species Bramus lutescens. The sequence continues at coordinate 6,811 of LOEQ01004404.1, read as the reverse complement.
ATGTGTGTATCGCATCACTGTTCAAAATAGCCAGTAGACAATAACCTGTGTCCACCCACAGGTGGAGGGATAGAGACAATGTGGTACATATACACAATGGAATATTACTCAGCCTTCAATGCACCCAGAGAAGGGGCCACAGGACCAATTTGATCTGGGCAATGCATCAGTTGAGTCTGTTTTTCTAGGTGACTCTTGGTTGTGTCTAGTTGACTATAAGAACTAACCAGGACAGAGCGGAGGCTCATGAACTTCTCTGCTGCTCTATACCAGGATGTTGACTGGATTAACCTTGTGCAGGCAACCACAACTGCAGTAGGTTTATGAGTGCAGAAGTCATGGCTTCACTCTGGTCCTCTCCAACCTCTGGCTCTTGCAATCTTTCTGTCTCCTCTTCAGCAATGGTTCCTGAGCCGTGGAGGGTGTACGTGACACAGGTGTCCCCTTGGTGACTGAGTTCTTCCCTGACATTCTCTGCACTCTGATCAGTTGAGTTTCTGGTTGTGAATGTCTTCATTAACCATTCACTGAACTGATCCACTTCTCTGATAAGGTCTGAGAACTCAAATCCAGGTAGGGACATACAGATTTAGATGACAGCTTGACACTAGGTCTGCTTAGCAGAATAATAGTTGTAGGTTCATCTCTGGGGTCTGTGGGCCCCAAGCTGGGTTCTTGGCCAGATTTACTTTAACAGGTATGTGTTTCCTTCTGAGGAGTGGTGCTGGCTGTCATGCTGGGTCGCAGCCAGGATTTATTTTAATGAGGTTTACAGGTGGCAGCTCTAGAATGCTAGTCTTCATTTACTAACTAGAAACTTCTAGAAAAAAAACTCCCTCCTTCCTATTTTTCCTTCTCCTCTTTCTCCTCTTCCTCCCTCCTCATTTTCTCTTCCCCCTCCTCTTCCTCTCTCTCCTCCTCTTTTGGATCTTTTGAACTGGGTTCCTCAGTCAGTGTTCCTCAGTCAGTGTTCTTCACTGCGGAGCCATCTCTCTGAGCCCCTGTACTGTATTTTAATATTTGTACTTAATTTTGTCTAATTAACATTAAGATGCTTCCAAAAGGCATTCTCCCCTTATATGTTTCTAGAGGAGTATTTTAATAATTTGCTGTGCTGTACTACTGTTTTCTGCATTATTACTGATGTGTGTGTGTGTGTGTGTGTGTGTTCAAGTGAGCATGTGTACATGCCATGCACAGGTGCGGAGGTCAGAGGACAACTTTCTGGATTCAGATCTCTCTTTCCACCCCCTTGAGCTGGTGTCTTCCCTGTGGTTGTCCCGTGTACTCCAAATCAGCTTGCCTTTGAGATGCCAGATGAGTCTCCCGTTCCTTCTCCCATCCTGCTGTAGGAGTGCTGGGATCACAGAAGTGGGATCCACTGTACTGGATCTGGCTTTTCCACATGGATTCCAGACTCGGGTTGTCAGGCTTGAGCAGCAAGTGCCTTTACTGGGGCACCTCTCACTGACCCCTTACATTTTATGCTCAGGGAGACTAGGAAGATATGTGGATGCCCCTATTCTTGTCCATGATAAAAGAAGTGTACAGACCTAGCTCAGGCATAGTGGGTGATTCTGGTGGAGGGAGGGGCACAGTGGCTTTTTCTTGCTTATGATTTCTTAGTTCAAGGGCGCTGTGTTGGTTATTTTTCTTTTTGCTGTGACTGAGTACCCATGGGAGCAGCTTCATGGGGCAAGGGGTTCTTTCGGTTTACAGTTCAGAGGGATACAGCTAGCTCATGGTGCCGGGGAAAGCGTGGTGGCAAGAACCGATGGGGCTGGTGAGTGCAGTAAGAGGACAGTGGTGAGCTTCTAGCCAACCCCAAAGCCACTCCCACTGACTTCCTCCTCCACACAAGGCAGCTCTTCTGTTTCAGAAGGCCCACAACCTTCTGAAATGGCATCAGCAGCCAAGGACCAAGTGTAAAAACACGTGAGCCAATGGGGGATGTTTTGTATTCAGACCACAACAGGTACCCTCTTCCCTCAGTGCAGAGGAGTGATGGAGGTCTTGTGCCTTCCCCCTCTGCCACTGTAGCTTGGCTTGCAGGTCTTTCTGTGCCCTGAGACTTATGGAAATCTTATCCTGTCCTAGTGTTTGGGGCAGTGAGAAACCACCTGCTGTTCTTCTGATAAACTGGGGTAAGTTTCTGTTCTGAGCCATCTCCTTGACAATAGGGGCTTATTTCACCCAGCACAGTTCCTGACTGAACCCTGCCAAGCTGAGGGGTGTCCAATTACAGGGATGGGTCTGTCCAGCTGTCCCCCAGTGGCTAGCAGGTAAATTCCAGATGTTATGTCCCAGACAAAAAGCCTTCACTGAGACTGGGAAAGTTGGTTAAAGTTGGGTCACTGAAGAGGGGAAGCCGGCACTAACACACAGTGCAGATGTAAGGCATGACGGGAGAGCAGGAAGCTGAAGGTAACCTGGGTGCACTTTTCACATCAAAGGACAGCTGCTTAATTCCCACCAGGCTCCCTGTTCCTTTAGGGGGAGACCCTTGCTGTTGGCCTTTCTCTTCTATCAATATTCTACTTTCTCACCCACATCCTGGGATCCTTGGATCTTGACCTCCACTGTCTCAGCCCAACTCCCATCTCCTCAGCACCAAGAAACACCTGCCCCCCCAGCCACAAAAGAGGTCATAAAAATGGAAGAAAACCAATGCAAAAATTTATATTTTATTTGAATTCAAAAAATTTAAAATTGCTTTCAAATTCCGGAAAGTACCATAATGCAGAACCCCAGGGGGAAGCCTCATATACAGAGACAGATAAATTAAATGCATATACTGCAGACAAGCCGAGAAGGGGTGTAGATTACATATTTACAGCACGTGATGCTTTCTGAAAACCATATTTATACACTTTATTACATTTACAAAAAAGGCTTCCGCTACCATTTACCTACAATAATGAAAAAAAAGTACACCTTTTTTCTGTCTTTTTTGGTACTGTACAAACTTTGTATAATAAAAATATATCTCTGTACAAAAGATTTTTTTGTTTTTGTTTTGCTTTTTTATTTTTCCTCATGGGATGGAGGTGGTAGGTAGAGGGTACGGATGGTGGGCGAAGGGCTTAATTTGCCCTGTCCCCTTCCAAGCCTCTGGGATTGAAGAGAAAGCGCCCAAGGCCAGAGAGGGAGAGACACAGCAGGTGCCCCTTGAGTGTCTCCTGGGACTTTCTAAGGACACACAGGGGAGGGAGTAGGGCAGGGCTGGGAGAGCGCACTGGGTTGGCTGTGAGGAAGAAGAGGGGAGGAGCCCGAGAAACCCCTGTATTCCTTACCAGGGGCAGGAAAGAATGAGCATGAGCAAATTTGTCTAGACTGGTCCTCTCCACCTGGTGCAAGGATGCTGAGTCCCAGGGTGTGTGTGGGCAGGAGTGGGCCTACCCTTGCAGTCTTCAAAGCATCTGCTGGAAATGGAGACCCCTTACTGTAGCCCATTATCATCCTGCTCTTTTAACTGCTCCAACCCTGGAGGGGGCGGTGAGAACTGTGTGGTTCTGCCCCTCTACCCCCACACTTTCTGTCTATCATTTCAATATGCCCTATGAACATCTGAGGCTGGAATCCCCATGAAAGCAAGGGTGTACACTCATGGAGACCTGCCCGAGGACAGAGAAAGTGACTCTAAACGTCATTATGTTGATTCCTAAACTCACGACCACACTCATATGGAGTCCATTAATGCCCTAAACACAGTGACATTGTCTAAATCAGTGGTTCTCAACCTTCCTAATGCAGTGCCCCTTTAATATAGTTCTTCACGTTGTGATGACCCCCCCAACCATAAAATTATTTCCATTGCTACTTCTTAACTGTAATTTTGCTACTGTTGTGAATTGTAATGTAAATTATCTGGTAGGCAGGATGGTCTTAGGTGACTCCTGTGATAGGATCATCCTACCCCAAAGGGGTCTCGACCCACACGTTGAGAACCATTGGTCTAAATGAATCCGAGCCACCAGCAAGGAGCTGGAGAGAGGGTGACTTTCACTCAGTTCTTTTGACTAAGGAGCTGCCAGATTCCTCTGCTATGGTTGTGGGCTGTTGGAAGCCAAAAGGCGAGCACCATTTCAGGAGGTTGGGGTACTGGGTCCTTGACCTGGTGCTGCCCAGGCACAGACAGCAGAGCCTTGATTAGACACGAGCATCCTCTTGTGGAGATTCCCCTGCCTTCCTGTCTTTGGTGCCCATCATAGCCCTGGGTTTTTTGGCAGCAGGTGCAGTAGACTTCACGGTCAGAGAGCTCCGCGTTGGCCTCAGCTGTGCTCATAACGCTGCGGCTCATGCCTCCATGACCTCTGACCTCTGAGTGGGAGTAGCAAGTCCTGCTTTGGTGGTGTTTTAAGAACTAGAAATATCACGTAGAGTCAGGCACAGAGAATAAATGAGTAAGCAGTGGCCGCCACCCTGTGGGAGCCAGGGCTGCCTTGCTCTGGTCTTTTCCAGCGTGTGCTGTTTGGTGCAGAGTCTTTGCTCTTCTCTTGGTCAGCTGACAGCTGGATGTGACCCTGGGCTTCCTGGCCAGATTCCTGTTCTATCCCCCAGCCCCAACATTGCTTTACCCTTCTTTTCCAAACGTGACCAGGACCCAAAAGACTTTTGAATTCACTGGGCTTAGAACTCAATGTCGTTATGGTTGAAGAAAGTTGAATTGATCACCAAACTGTATCTGAAGATTCCTGCCCCCTTTCTTCCAGGTAATCCTTGCTGTCGTTGTGCAAATGGAACCACCCCTGCAGACAGGTGGCTTCTGCATGCTACCTCCTATGAGATGTGTCCCACACATGGGAGAGGGGACGTGTTGGTTAGAGAGGTAATGGTGCCTCCCTCATTTCTTCTGTGTTTGTGGGGAACAGTGTCCAGGGAACCTCTCTCTCTCTCTCTCTCTCTCTCTCTCTCT
>LOEQ01004403.1:137275-147536 GCA_001685075.1 Bramus lutescens | reverse complement strand
CGAGGGCCGGCTTGCTGGACCGAACAAAACTCAGGTGTATTATACACCAAGCCACGCCCATTTCATTACCTAGTAACCAATACTACCAGGGCGGGGATTTTAGACTATAATATCAGCCACCTAGAAGCTAGAGGTAGCAGATCATACATTTAGAAGAAATCAGTATACCTGTGCTCCCCACTCTCCCACTCCAGTCAATTTGTCTCACTTAAGATGCTCCTGAGAGTCGCCTTCACAGTGCTAATGAACTCACAACGGTTCAATCTCTTGTGTGCCCCAACACCCCAAGAGCACACAATGCATACACACACAACTTTAAGCAGACTCTAACCATGGTAACAAAGGCAGAGTGTCTAATTCTAACCCCTCCCCACCCCTGGGAATGTATGAGATAACACACACATATGTAATGACAATGTTTCAGTCTTCCTCACATGTGCTTTACCCCTTTGCTATTCTTGGCTCTAGAAATGTAACAGATGAATTAAGTTCCAGCTCAAACACAAAGTCGATGATGAAAACCCTCAGTAAAACATTTTCATACTTAAAGTAAAAAAAAAAAACAGTTATTCCACTTTTTGACACCTGGAGACTTAATAGCATTTGCTATAGCAACAACAACAACAAAAAAAAAAACTCAGTCCCTTGGAGAGGTTTCTAATACACTGCTTAAAACACACCACCTCCTTGCCCCTTCTGCATCTAGAGCTGTTGTGATGTGCCTTCCATTTATTTTGCCATCTGCTGTGGAGTGCTAAGAAACCAAAGAGGCCACAGAGGTTGGCAGTGAATTCAAATAAGAATTGCTAATAATGCCCTCTGACTATGCTTAAAATCCAAAGCTTTAGGAATACTGCCTTGCAAAATTGATACCTTTGAAAATGAGAACATGAGACTATAAAACTTGAAAATTTGTGTTTGTATATATGTGTGCGAGTGTGTGTGTCCATTTATGTGTATAGACTTATGTTTGACAAAAATGAATGATAGTGTTCTTAATGAAGTCCAATTTCATTGAGCTCTGAGTCTCATTTTCCTATTGCTTACCAGCACAGTTCTACAACTCTCCTCCCTCTTTTCCACATCACTGATTTGTCTCCTTCTACTGAATTATTCCCATCAGCAAATCAGCAAAAACATACTTTCTAATTTCTACTTACTATTATTTGATGCATTGTATTCCTCCCAATTCTTTTAAATATTTTCTTTACTAGGCCTCCAAAATAAAGCTGTGAATATTTTCCTCCTACATCACTGATGTCTTGTCTGTTTTGCTGTATTGTTCTTTATCTTCATAAATGTCCAAACTTTGAAGCTTCAGTGCACAGCTCCTGACTTTTGTCGTTCCCACTTTTCTAGTTCTTTGCTTATCCCATGCAGATGCATGGTTTAAATCCCATATGTATGATCTCTAGTCATAGAGTTTCTTTAAGTCAAGAGTTGTACATTCACAGCCTATCTAATATATCTGCTTAGATATCTAATATTTTATTCAAATTCAGTTTACTCAAAACAACTCAATTTCAGTCCAACCAACCTGGCCCTCCACTATTCCACAAGTTTGCAGTTCATAACTCACTTTACCATATTAAATTTCTACCACCAAATAAAAAAATAAAATTTAACATCCCTGTGTGTTTCTTCATTCAGCATCCTCTTTAACACATAGCCATTTGAATGCCTCCAATAGATAGATAGATAGATAGATAGATAGATAGATAGATAGATAGATAGATATCTCCCATAAATATGTATGCACCTCAACTCAGTGGTTTTACAAGTCTCCATTTCTCATATACTTCAATGAGATGAAAAGAATTTAGTCATTCTTAAATATTTATTTAATATTAGCTGGACAGTGGTGACACACACCTTTAATCCCAATACTCAGGAGGCAGAGGCAGGCAGATCTCTGTGAGCTAGAGGACAGAGCCTGATCTACAAGAGCTAGTTCCAGGACAGGCTCCAAAGCTACAAAGAAACCTTGTCTTGAAAAACCAAAAAAAAATGTATTTACTGTTGCTCAGATCCCTTGGAATTGCTTCAGATCAACTCTTATATTGTTTTCTTGTATTGAGCATATAACTCCTTAACTAATCTTTCCAAATGTAAATTTATGATCTCTCTTGCATCCCAATCTAGTGATCAAAGTTCTTGAAAGATTCTCCATCTTATCCAAACCTCTCAGTTCTGAATGTAAATACTTTGCCATCTGCTTCATTTTTCCACCATTTTAAACTTCCCTGTTCATGGTAAAAAAAAAAAAACCTGTAGTAAAATCTATACACATGTTATTGCCTCTTTCCTTTCTCAGACATCTTTTTGTCGTTTATTATTTTTTCTCTTTTAAATTTTATTTTCTTTAATTACTTTTTTTATTATTCTTGGAAAAAGTCTTCGGAGCACTCTTTATTCTAGACTAGCTTAAATTTAGTATAACACAGGCTGTCCTCTCATTTACAATGATCCTTCTGCATTAGCTTCCAAATTCTGGGATAATGAGCCATGCCTCCTGCAATTTAATCTTTAAAACAACCAATACTAACAACTCCCATTTATTAAAAGTTATTATTATGCAGGTATATTATTTTCACAAATTCATTTAGCATTTATAACAATTTGTCAACTCGGGAGGCTGAGGGAGGGGGACTGCTTCAGTTTAAGGCCAGCAAGAGCCAGGACAGCAAAGGCTACATAACAAAACCTGAGGACAGCAAAGGCTACATAACAAAACCTGTTATTAAAAAAGCAAATAAAATTTCTATTCTCTTTATTTTTGATAAGTAATAAGAGCCTTGAACAAAAATCAACAATTTTATCATATGATATCATACCTTTTAAAAATGGGAACCCTAATATTAAAACACGTCTGATTCAAGCCTAATCTAGTCCACTCTGATGCTCCTGAATCATCACTGCTATTAAGTTCCTCTGTCCATGAAGTCCTTGCATTTGTCTCCTGCAGAAGAGTTAGCCATTCTTCTTTTATATTTTCCATATATTTAATTACTCCTTAATCTTTCTTTTGAGCTTTTTGGCACAGTAAATTAATATATTAAGATTTATATTCATGACACATAAATGGTATCCAATAAATATGATGGATTAAAACCACTTCTAGACTCTAACTATATATTGTGTAAAAACTGTGGGCTGATAGAAAACTGATCAGCACTCAACTCTGCAAAGCTTAATAGTTATTTGATCTGTGCTGACCAAGGCAGAGATATGTTGTATGGTTTAAAGTAATACTAGGCAGGTACCATGAAACCTCAATTTTACTAGCATGAAAAGTACTTGAAATTTTAGTGAAAATGTAAAGACATTTTATTTAAGCATAAAAAGCAAGTATCAGTGAAGACTTGAGCTCTTCAGTCTTCTGCAAAGAATATGGAAGGGGGTTACTTTCTATTCCATCTTCAGGAAGTTTTAATTCTGAAATTGTATACTTGTCCATGTTCTGGGTTATCAAATACTATAGCATGTGAATATTAAAAATTATTGGCAATATTTTAGTGGTTATGGGATTATAATGCACTATATCCAGTTCTTAATTAATAAATTGTTCATCTCAGAAGTTGACAATACAGGCTCTACCACCATTATAGTAGATTTTCTGAGTATTTCCAGAACTAGGGAAAGGGTACACTTAAACCTCCACATTGACTTTTCTACTGTGACAAATGGCACACATTGGATGACCTGGGTCAGAGGTGAAAGGGGGTGGTCACGTAATTTAAGTGAAAAAAAAAAGGTTAACTGACCCAACTTGGCCTGACTCCTGGGAGGGGGTGTGAAATATGAAGCTATGGTCTTTGATCACCAGATCACAGACCACCCACAGATCACTGTGGTTCTGATGTCTAAACTTTGACATATACAAGGTAATATTTGGTGAATGATTATAGAAAGAGCCACATAATGTTACATTGTTTTCTGTCTATTTCTACAAAGATTTTAATGTAAATAAGAGATAACTAAAGTGACACTAGAAGGTATTCAAATACCTTATTTTAGAGATATCCTAAACAAATATTTGGAAATGTTTACTTAGAAATAATCATATGAGACTTGTATTTAGAACAACAGTAATTTTAAGTGTATAAGTATGAATAAGTATTCAGTTATCTTTAAATCATACCTTAGGCATTTCAGAGAGCTTTTACTTTAAAAATGCTAATATTGGGCCTCTACAATCAAATTGCAAAAAGCAAAGGAATTCACACTTACTGGTAAAATGCAAGCTCACTATTGTCTGTATTACAAAATGAATGATATTAAACAACAAGTAAATTGTAAATAAGATAATAATTTAATAAATTTTCATCTTTAGAAAGTTACTAAAGTATATATTATGTAGAAAGTGAAATCCATTTGCATTATTTGAGTTGGTTAACCCTCAGTTGTAGTTTATTAAGACTTTTAAGAAAAGTTCTTATATTATGTGATTTAGCTAAAAGTTCACTCTCACTTCATTCGAATAGTAATATCTATTACAACATAATTCTTCTATATTATATATAAACAAAATACCAAAGCCCCATATCTTGTTTTCTTATTTCTAAATCTATTTAAAGACAGAACAAAATATATGTTTGTATTGTTATTTTCTGGGTGGAAAAAAATATAGTTTTTTTTTTCCTAAGTGTACTGGGAGTAGGTTGATCAGATGTTAGAATGACTGATCTACTCAACAGGAAATGAATTTCTATGATGATGTAAACAAAGATGATAACAAGCCATATTTCAAAAAAATAGATATATTTTTATAAATCAAAGCAAAAACATCAGATATAAAGCTAATCTGGATGCAATATCCTTTACAGCACTGTTTACTGAAGTTGAATGAAGAAACCTGGCACGTTATTCAGTCAGTGTCTCTTTCTCAACTTACTGTCTGCAATTTAAGTTCTTTCCAAACCTTGACCTTTACTGAGGAAAATTCTAAGTGTTATCCAGTCCTTGATTAAGACTATGGAAGTAACTACGCAATCTTGTGCAAACTTCAAGCATATCTTCTATCAAAAGAAAAATTTCTCATTCCTGAGGCCCAATGTTGAAGCACTTAAATAAAATCTCAGCACTAAACAGACAAAGGCAGGACTGTGAGCTACAAGCCAAACTGAGATACACAATCTGTCTGTCCTCTCCCTCCCGTCCCTTCCCCTTCCCTCCCATCCTCTCAACGTCTCTCCTTTCCTTCCCTCTCCCCTCTCTCTCTGTCTGTCTCTGTTTGTATCTATTTGTTTCCCTAACACGTGTACATGCACATGCACACAACACACACAGAGACACACACAGAGAAATCAGCAGTTTTAATTGAAAAGAATTCTAATCACTGCTCAGTAAGTTTATAAATAAAATTTAAATTAAACTGAACCATATAATTTCATACTTATTAACATGTTATTCTAAGTTGTTGGTAAATATGTGTCAGGAACATTTGCAAATCTCATCAAGACACAGATTACTGAAGACATCTCAAGTGTTTCTGGTTCATAAAGTCTAAGTTGAGGACTGAGATTTTTCAATTCTACCAAGGTATATGGTGATTTTAATACAGCAAGAAAGTAGAACTAAGAACTATTGTTGTAAGTCATAATTAGTCAGAGTAAGAAAGATGTTCCAGAAAAAAATTTGATTCCACAAGCATAGACTATTCAGTCAAATTTCAGATCTATAGAACTCAGAGCAAAAACTAAGAGGAATTTGTTAAATGAGTGCAAATTTAAACTACAAAGGATGTTATAAACAAAATCTTTCATAAGATCAAACACTATAGATTCACTTTAAAATTTCTATAAATTGTTGGCTCTTTATATTACTGTACGTAGCTGAACATAATTAAAGTATCCTTTATCCTGGTAGCCTGCCTGGTTAGCAATTCAACTGGGAAATTGGGCAAAATTAGATATGTCTACAGAAGAATAATGATACAAATATATTCAGAGTAGAAATATACTGGGTAATGGATATGTTATTTATAACCAGTATGTCAGAGAAAGCAGGTTGAAATTTAAAGGTAATTTGGGGGGGGGCAGTGTTAGGACAACTTCAGGGAAATGTAGTCTAGCACCCTGGATAGCTCCTTGAAAGGCATTCAGATTTCAGTCCAAGCCTTGCTTGTTTTGCTAAGTACCTTCCCCCTTTTTCCTTATCAGAATCTTTATGTTAGAGGAGGCCACACATTTATATAATTTTAAGGTTCTAGGAAACCAAATGTGGAAGTTATTTTCATTTTGAAGTTGTACTATGGTTCTCAACCTTCCTAATGCTGTGACCCTTTAATACAGCTCCTCATGTTGTGGTGACCCCCAACCATACAATTATTTTTTTGATACTTCATGTCTGTAATTCTGCAACTGAGTGGTGTCTCAGTTCCTGAGACCATTTGGAATATGTGTTTTCTGATGGTCAAGATACACAGTTTGAGAAACACAGATCTAGAGTATCAAATGTCAGGAAACATGAAAGCATAACTAGAGCAACACAGAAGCATTTACAATCACAAAGAGGCCTGTGAGAGTCTTTAAACAAAACAACGCTTTTGGTACTAAGTATGGAATTCATCCGAGTGGCATATACATACAATTCCAGCACTTGAAAAGCCAAGACAGAAGAATTGTGGCAAGCTCAAGACTAGCCAGGGTTATAGTGAGTCCTTGTCTTAAAAGCATGGTAGGGGTGGCATATGGCTGAACATGATGATAAACACTTGTAATCCTAGCATTTAGTAAACTTAATCAAGAGTACCCCAAGTTTGAAGTCACCTAAGCTATGTAGCAAGATTTTGTACTATAAATAAGTAGTTAAACAAATAAATAGATAGAGATGAAAACTAAAATAAAATTTTCTCTTTATAAAACCAAATATATGTTTCTCTCAGTATCCATGGTAGTTTCAATGCAGGAATTTCTATAAATAAATACTTAGGTTCCTTATATTAAATTCTATTTGCACTACATATATGTGTGTGTGTGTGTGTGTGTGTTCTATGTACATTAAATCATGTCTAAAGTATTTATAATACTTTAGGCAGTGTAAATACTACATCAATACATATGATATGTTTCTTAGTAAATAAAGATAAAGAGAAAAATCCCATATATTCAATACAAGCGCATTTTTTCAATACTTTGTATGGAATTTGTGCACAAAAGCTATGAATACAAAGGCATGTGAATATTTACTAATTCAACATTCATTTGGCAGTGTGTTTGTGTGTGTGTGTGCGTGTGTGTGTGTGTGTGTACTGCATATCAACCTCAAGGCCTTTCATAAACGATGGACATTACCACTAAGCTACATCCCCTGCACCTATATGATTTTTTGAGTTGAGTTAAATTCCAATTTTGAGATGTCTTTATGGACACGATTATAAAATATTCTTTAAAAATGCACCCTATTTTAAAAATGTACCAAAGCAACGGAACTTCTAACTTCTCTGCTGTACCTTTGACTGTTTATTGTATTTGATTGGAAATTTAATTAAACAAAGATGAACCTACTCTCTGGCAAAGCTACAACAGTAGTATTTCTTGTCCCATAAATTTTAATTCATTTGGTAAAAATAGTTTAAGTTAAAGTCTTTTTATAATAGTTACTGAAATTGAGTTTAATACCTATCATATAACACCTCATTGTTTATCATATGACAGTCAGATGAAGAACCGTATTTAAGAAAACTAAACTTACAGGCCAATTAGACTTTTTTAAAAAGTAAAATATTGACACTGTAATCTATCATACCACTAGAAAAAATAACTAGCCTTATTTGACGGAATACCAGTATGGCATCATAATAAGCTAATACTCCTGGAGCTTTCTTTTTTTGCAACTTCACTTTTTAGAAAATACCAATTAGAGTTCCATTATATTCTAATGTACAGAAAAGGGGAAACTCATTACTTCCTAACAACAACAACTTAGACAAAAATATAAACAAACAACAGATTAATAACATTCTCTTTTTTTCTGATGGCCATGGGAATAAAATCTAAGGACTCATTGATGATAGGCAACCATTCTACTATTTAACTTCATTCCAAATCCAAATAGACTTCAATATTCCTCTCTTGAAGTGAAGAACAAGAACCACAACCATTACGGATGGAGAATATTGAAATAACTCTCTCAATCGATTTGATAAATGCCATCCATATTGGAATAATTAAACCAAAAGCAGAATGCATGTGTTGTTCAAGTATTCACAGGATATTGATGAAGATAGATTCAATCCTAGGTCACAAAACCAATTTTTAGCTATTTCAATGTTTGAGCTAATATAAAGTTTGCTATCAAATAACTGTGGAATTAAATTTTAAATAAGTGCTTGAAAGATGCCTGGAAAACCCCACATATTCAAAGTTAGAAACTTTCTCAATAAACCATCAATTAAAGAAAGGTTACAGCTGGGAGGTGGTGGCACAGGCCTCTAATCCTAGCACTTAGGAGGCAAAGGCAGGCGGATCTCTCTATCCAGGACAGGCTTCAAAGCTACAGAGAAACCCTGTCTCAAAAAATCAAAAAAAAAGGAATGTTGTGCAAAGGTAATTTTAAAGTAGTTTAACTGAAGACAAATGAAAGTAGAACTAAGAACTTAATTCAGTGCTGAACTTCTTGTGTTTCAAGATCCAAAATTCAATCCTCATTACTTCAAAGATAAATAAATTAATACATAAAAAGGAATACATTATAATTTGAGAAATTCATCCAAAGAAGCTCTTGGAATGAAATTTACAATATTAAATCCTTTGATTAGAGAAGCAATATCTTGTCATCAATTGAAAAATATACCTTAGTAAAGTATAAACAGAAGAAATTTAAAATGAAGCAAGAAGAAGGAAGGAGAAAATAAGACCAGCTATGAATTTAATTCAAAATAGAAAACAAAGAATATTAATAAAATTAACTCTATCACCTCTTTGAAAAGATTAATCAAATAGGAAAACAATAAAATTTTTGCCAGAAAACACAAGATACAAATTGCTAATGTTGAAAAATGAAATAGAGGATAACATTACAAATAGATGTAAAGAAATATTAAAGACAAATTCCATCCTCTAAAGTCAACAACTTGAAACAATCAAAACAATCACTAAAGATTTTATTTATTATTCAGTATGTTGTTACATAAAAGAAATGACATAATATGGTAGAAAATTGAAAATACTTTACTAAGTGAAATTAAATGTACACAAAGTACATATTTCTCTGATATAAACAGAGAAAATTTCCAAAATAGTCAAATAATAAAAACACTAAAGTGTGGCACAAAAGAGGCACACAGTCCCATATAATAGAATAGAGAAATAAACCGATACAGCTATAGCCACCTGATTTTTGAAAAGATTCCCAAAATATTCACTGGGGAAAAAAGAAAGTTGCTTCAACAAATGGTTCTGGAAACTGGATATGCACATCTCTCAACTTGCACAAAAGTCAATTTAAATTGGATCATAAAGTCATTAATGTGAAATCCATAGACTTTGGAGCTACTTGAAGAAAGCACAAAGAAAATATTTCAAGCTACAAACATAGGCAGGGACTTTCTGAATGAGAATACAGATTCTTGGGAAATAGTAACAAGAATTAGCAAATGGGATTTTAAGGAATTAAAAAACTTCTGGACAGCAAAAGAACTAATTAAATTACACCCTATTGAATGGGAGGAGATCTTTACCAGCTAGTCATCTGCCAGGGTATTCATATCAAAAGTAAAGAACTCAAAAAAGTAAACACCAAAGGAACACGTAATACAATCAATAATGGAGAAATAAATTGAACCTAGAGTTCTTAAAAGAAGCGCCTAGCCAACAAATACACTAAAAATGTCCAACATCTCTAGCCATCAGTGAAATGTCAATGAAAACTACATTGAGATTCCATGTCACCTTAGTTAAAATTGTTTTAATTTAAAAAAAAAACACATACTGACAAGAATGCTGAAAATGTGGATCCTATATACTAATTTGTATGAGTACAAATTAGTGTAGGCATGAAAGAAATCATTAAACAGTTTCATAAAATTTGAACTACCATGTGATCCTGCTCTACCACTCCAGGTAATATCTCCAAACAATCAAACTAAAGATAACTACATTATTCATGTTTGTTGTTTACTATTCATTATAGCCAAGAAATGCACTCGGTCTTAACATCATTTGTAGGAAAATGGATCAATCAGGAGGACATAATAATAAAGGAGCTAACTAATCTATCTATCTATCTATCTATCTATCTATCTATCTATCTATCTATC
>LOEQ01004403.1:81511-114362 GCA_001685075.1 Bramus lutescens | reverse complement strand
TCTCTCTCTCTCTCTCTCTCTCTCTCTGTGTGTGTGTGTGTGTGTGTGTGTAAAATAAATTTAAAAGAAGATGTTATTTGGGGCAGACCAAGATTTATACTATTTTAAAAATAGGTTGTGTAAATTTTTCTCCTCTCCAAAGACTTTCATGAGCAGAAAAGATAAGTGACCCATATCTCCCTTCCCACTACATAAACTTCATTCATGTTCTTGCAGACAGCAAATATGTTATTCCTTATCATTTTCTTCTTCAGACAGAATAGGCTTGATTATGTTACGGCCTAGTCTCCATCTTGTTTATTATTTGGGTCTGGTTTTTGCAGAGTCCCTCCTGTTTTTCTAATCTTTAAACCAAATAGAATGGTATTTGGTATTTCAACAAAGCAGAGAAGTCAAATAGTTATTTGATAATAAAAAACATCCAACTGATAAGATAAAACTTGCATTTTAACAACAAAGTGTGAATGCTTTTGCCTTTTAAATCCTCTATTAAGGACTACATAGAGGCAATTTCTCTTCCCCTTGTTAAGCCATGCCTGAAAATGAGAGTGTTTGGGCTTTAAAAACACTAATGAATGACTCATAGTAATAGTATACAATCTGCAGTCATAGTTTGCAGTGATTTTATCACTGTCCCTCTTCTTGTTCACAGTGACATTCCACTGAAAGACATTTAAAGATTAATAATACAGTATTTCTGAAAGCTGATTGATTTCTCACCCACTCACTCTACTGGATTGAGGTTGATATTTGTTCCTCAGCTTCCACCTACACCATAGAGACTAAGGAGTTTCTCTTCACTTTTACCTCTAAGATCTGACTTTTCACAGAATCTGTCCTTCTGCCCCCCACCCTGCCATGAAATTGTTTTCAATTCATTGACATTCTGTTCCACTCTTTCTTAAACTTTCTAGTCGATGCCCTCATAGAACACAATACCCTGGCCTTCTGGGAACCAGACTCATTTATCTTTTTTTCTTGTCTTTGAACCAGAAAAGAAAGGAACCAGAAGGGTAGAAGTTATGACCAGAGATTGTTAAATGCCATGTTGCACTATCATGACTATCCTCTGGTAAAGCCTGAAGCAAACAGATGCCATAGACGTGAAAACACTGGACAGGATTGGTATACTCTGATAAACAATAAATGAGGAAGATTGAAGTTTGTCTTTGTACTTGCGTCTTCTTTTTTCTCTTCTCTTCTGACTCCTGCCCTAGTCTTTCACTGCTTTTATATCTTCAGCCCAGATGCTCTGTTTCCCACTTAAACTCACTTATCTGAAAAAACCGTTTATACTCTGTACCTTTCTCCATCTATTTCTTAATTTATCTGTGGTACTTTTAGTATCCTCCCTGCTCCCAATGCCTTGAAATCAGTCCCAGAAGATAACTCATATTAAGATAGCTTAATTCAGTGAGTCTCTGCTTACTAAATGAGGATGATGAAAAGATACTTCCTCATCTTCTTAACTACAAAATACGACATTTGAGATACTATGCAGGGACAATTTCAAGGGATAGATTTGAAGTCTCCTCCATTCATTTCCCACAGAATTTCTTGAGCTTTTGATACATTCTTTCTTATTTCCTCTTTATTCACATCTATCAAATTCTATACCGTGTCAGACAGTGACAGAAAAAGTCTTCTATAGTTTATGAAATGTTGCCTGGGGACAACTCTCTTCTTTCCCTTCACTAATAAGGTGATTTTCCATGTTTGGCAAATGGTTAAGTGTCTGAACAAAGAGGCCTGTGTTATTAATTATGTATACATACTCAGGAGCCTCTGCAGTAGGCTCCTTTTCCCAAAAGAACAAGTAAACCAGTAAAAGGATCACATTGGTTAGCACTTAGGGGCAAATGGACATTTTGGGTTTTGTGCCCCATTCAATACCACCCTCCCAGCAATACCCAATTAGTGTGCATTGCAAGGAAAGGCCAAATGCAGCCTCGCCTCTTCAGATCTCTGCACAGCCCTTTAGAGATCCACTCACCACTACAGTAATCAAATCATTAGGCTGCACTCTGCAAGTCACATACATGCTAGGGATGGCACTTTAAAATGTTAATGCCATGGATAAATCCAAACCCATTTGAAAACTGCTCAGATGCACAATTGAAAGCACTAAAGTTCAAAGCACATTTAATTATTTCCCATAAATACAATTCTGAAAGCTTTCTTTGTTTATTTTAAAAGGAAGAAAATCTATTTTCTCTCTGCTGTTATTAACTCAAATAATGGATGGGAGAAATTTTTAAATTTGCTCTTTTATTACCTCACCTTGGATTTTTCTAGCTCAAGATATGGCTTATTTAGCACCAATCACAAAAATTTGAAAATGTAAAACTCATACAAATTATCCAAACAGGGTTTTTGAAGGAAAAAAATATCTGATGGCATTACGCACAACAATTCCTCTTTAGTGACGAATTAAATGAGCTTATTTTATAGACTGTCACCCATTGCTTTTAAATTTCCTTCTATTTTTATACTTGCTATGAATCACTATTAGTTACCCATCCCTTTTTTGTCTCTGGGTCTCTTTTCTCCCTTAGGCTCACACCTACACATTCATTACAGTCCACAATGTTGGAAACTAAGTGATTATTTGTTGTAGTTGCTATGGCCAGTGCTCTGGATACTTCTGAGTCATAAAGAGGCAGCTAGCGGTGCTACAACCTTTCCTGCCCATCTGCCTAATTACTGACCAAGCATTACATCGTAAATTACAATAAATAATCATGCAAAAGAAGCCAAAACTATCAATTCTCTTCTGAGAGAGTAAGTAAGTAGGCAGGAATTATGGAACATGCTTCCTTTGGGTTTTAATGGGATATTTGTAATTAAATGATGAGTTTTTAAAAGGTAGCCAATGGTTTGTACTTGAACTCTGCAGCGCATTTTGCAGCAACATTTTCAAGCACCCAAAAAATGGAATGATATATTGCTGCAGTAAAAATGAAAATGCTAATGCACATATGAATAATGTTTTTCTTCTCTGAGCAGTATACACTAACTCGGTCTCTGTGGAATCATTTACTGATGCATGCCCTGATTTAACTTCAAATATCCTTTAAAATTAACAACCTATTTAACATTCTTGCAAAGATTATGGCCAAAAAAGCAAATGTTATTGTCTCCCTTGAAGAAATATTCACTCAATTGGTCTAATCTATTAGATTTGTAATCAAAATTAGAAATCTAGTATAAGCTCTTATTTGACAAATAATTGAAAAAAAACACAAACTCTGTGGCTCATTTTTTTATCCCAATGAGATCAGCATGTACATAAACACATATCTCTCCAGTTTCACTATTTGTTTAATGGATGAGATTCAAGCTTTTGGTTTAGTTGGAGGCTTTGTGTATCTAGCCAGGCATAAATTGCTAGGGTTTTAGGAAGAACAGTTGTTTGGGGGAGCAGATATAATTTTAATTGGTTTCTAGATTTTTACTTATTGTTTCCATAACTGTAATTCTTTGAATGATTAAAAAGTAAACTCCGAAGTGAGACATGGAGAGACCCCAGAGGAAAAAGTGGATCGAAAATACTGGATTGAAAGCAGTGGCACCAAATTCCCTTATGAGCCCTTTCTCTTTTCTTCTGCTTGCAGAGTAATAGAAATCATTTAACTGTAGTGTGACAACTATTACATACACTATAAAACTGACTAAACAGAAAAAGTCCATAAATTAATTGAATACCTTTAAAAATCTAATCTGCATTATGTGACCAATAAATAGTTGTTGACAAGATTCTCAATTTTCAAAAGAAAACACAAGCTCTACACTGAATTCTCACACTGCCTTTTTAGCCTTATGACTTTGTCTTCTAAAATTACAAATAGAGACTATTCCCTAGAGCTGAAAAAAATCAAACAGTTCATACTTGTGAAGCAGTAAACGCAAAAGGACCTAAGGATAAAGCAATCCACAAACCAGAATCCTTTGTTTTCTCATGTACCTAAAAGCTCAGTTTACTGTAACCAGATATGAAAGTATAAAGAGGGAGATAAAGCAGTTCATTATTCATCACTTAAGGCAGTCACAAAAAGGACACATTTTCATTAACAGTGGGTTGAATTATTAGAAAACCTGAGCTACTCAATCCATATTCAGTGCTTGCTCTGTTCTGGTCTGCTAAGCGAATATTGCAGAGGTGGGTAGATTGCTGTTAAATAGGATTCCAATTGAGAGCCTATTTTTCTGGAGCCCCTACCAGGAACACAAAACTTCAGAGGCAGTTAATTTTGATCATCTTTTTAGCAATACAAAGTTTTGAGTTTAGCCCAGAGTTTTCAGGTATCATTAAAATGTACCACATCTAACAGCAGCGTTTAGTAATTTTGAAACAGAATATTGTTCCCTTATAGTTTTCAAGAATGTGTTGTCCCCTAGTATAGTATTTGTGAAAGTTAATATAGATTCTTACTTGAAATAATCTAAAGTCACTGAGGAAATAAGTGTGGTTATATTCATGAGAAGCTTCTTAGTTTGCATTTATTGATATGGGAAGACCCACACTAAATATGAATGGTATCATTCCATTTACTATGGTCCCTGCACTGAATAAATGGGAGACTGTGAACTGAACTCAAATACTTTTCTTGGCCTGAATCTATGGACCAAGTGAGTTCAGCTATTCATTCTCCTGTCACCAAGACCTATCTGCCATAAGGACTATAAATGAAATTGTGAGCCAGTAGCTTTCAGGGTGTCAGAATAGTGCAATGCAAACTGATAGCGAGGAAGGTATTGGTGTTCTTATCCAGCTGTGAACACTATGAACTACGATACCCAGCTACAAGGAAAATGTGCTTACATGTGCGATAGTGGCGTGACTGTAATGGTGGTAGCCAATCACTCTGTGACTGCATTTATGGCTTGTTCCTCAGGAGAGAACCCATACCTTTTACTGTATAACTGTTCACTTCCCATGCCTGGGGAAGTCCCTTGAGGCAGGAAGCTTACTATGTTGTTTAGCTAAACTGTCATAGCATTTAACTGGCTTCTTGACATTTATATTTATACCAATAGACAAATGATATTTATATTTATACCAATAAACAAATAGACAAAGTCTCTAAGCACCAATCAGAGAAGCTTCTCTTTGCTGTGAATAGCAGCTAAATAAAAGATCCAGGGTTACCAAAGATACTCAGAATAAATGATGGTTGAGAGTTCACCCTTAAACAAGACAATTTATACCATTCCCTCTAAGGCTCAGGGAATATTGCAAAAAGAGTATGAGAGCCAGAAGAAAGGGAGAAAGGCTGTGAAATACCATCCACTAGACACAACACAGCCATTGTAATAATCAAATCATAGCAAATGAGGTTATTGACATTTGACCTGCATGGGATCAGCCCTGCCCACACAGTCAGCCATGAATGCAGAGAGGTTCATTGGGCCCTATCACTCCCTGATGAACTATTGGATTCTGATAAATTGTGAAAGAGAAGGGCATGAGCTGACCAGGCTACAATGAATAGTTCCAAACTCATGGTCACACAAAGGACACTGGTCAAACACAATGAATCACTAACACAATATAAGAAAATGAATGCAAAAAAGAGATTAGTAGGAAAGAAAAGAAATGGAAAGAGGAGGTAGGGAGATGAGAGAGTGAAGAATTTGAGCAATCAGAATGCGATATAATATAAATAATATTAGCAAAAAATATAAATTCAAATAATTCCAAAAAATGTGGGCCTATATAAATGGCTCAGTAGTTAAGAACACTTGTTGCTTTTCCAGAGCTCACAAGTTTCGTACTTAGTACTCTTGTAAGGTGGCTAACAATAGCATATAACACCAGCTTCAATGGTTTTGACATCCTCTGGTTGCCAAAGGTATACACATAGATCATACACACACAGACACACACACACACACATGCACACAAAAATAAAAGACACAGAAAGACACAAAGAGAAATAAACATAAAAATAAATCTATAGGAACAAAAAATGTGAGCCAAACTAAACACATCCTTTCTTAAATAGTTGTAATCAAGAATTTGGTTACAATAAGAAATTATCATAGCATGCTTGTTCGTATCCAATTCCCTGTTTTCACATCTTTTCCTCATTTTCACAGTATTTCTACCTTAATATCCTCTCATTAGAGTCCCTTTTGGAATTTATGTTACAAAGTCTGACAGTTTTACAATGAATCATTTCCTTTTTTGAATAATTATTTTTCTTGTTATAATGTCTTCTAGACTATTGGCAGTGCCAGTTCCATGCAGGTCATGCGCCAGTAACTTCAACTGTTTTGAGTTCAGAACTTACCTCAGTTCTTACTACTATTGTAAGGAATAACAGTTGTGGTAGAGATATAAATACTTTGTTCCTTATCCTTCATTTCTGGTAAATACACTATAATATTAACCCATCATGTGTAAATTCTTTCCTATATTTCCTACAGACCATCATTCTTTGAGTCTTTATAATTTATCCATGTATTTCCATACTAACCCATTCTATCTCTTATTATAGTTTTCCCTCCACTCTTAAAATCTTAATATTACTATTTTAATCTAGCTTCTTATTATGTGTAATTTCAAGATGTTTTGGTTTGCAACTCGAGAGTTTCATAACACCTTTGCTTACTTGCTCAGCCTTCACAGATGGCTTTGATTGAAACAAGAACTAATATAAAATAAAGCAAAGAGAAACTTTCCTAGTATTTTCTAATCATTTTCTTTGGATAAGTTTTGACTGAATCCCTCAATATAAAGAAGATGATGTATACTGAATATTATTTTAGTCACTTTTATATAAGGGTAATATATGACATACCCTGAATCATAAATCATGATCCCTTATAAATAACAACAGCTGAGATGAAACAGAATATGTCTATGTGTGTTCATTTATTTCCTTATGTTTTTCTCCGATTTTTTCTTTCTTGTTGTAACTCTCCATCACTAGTAATACTAAAAGTAGCCATTGCCTCAAAGCACAGTATCCTAAAGTTCGAGTGATTTGGGTCAACTGTCCTCAAGAGTAGGGGAATTACACCCAAAAGCCTTATCTATCTGGTCTCCAATTCACATCGACCCATTGAATGGATTGGTCAGTCAGACAATATCCCAAAACACACAATCCTCTCTAAGGCTTACAGAAAAATATATCAGAGGGGGACTTAAGCAACAATCTGGTTCAAGAGTCAGAAAATCCTTAAACTCAATGATGTATACTGCCCTACATTACTGCAATGATAACAAGACTTGAATCAAATACCAATGTTCTTCCTCATGGAATAGTTGCATTTTTATTCCTTTTATAATGATTTAATGACTCTTCCAAAGTTACACAGCATTGTTTGTTAAGAACTAAAAGTATTTTAAAGAAACCACAGTGGCTCTGTTTTAAACTCTAGTTTCCCTAAATAATCTAAAGATTATGCCTAAAAAAAGAGAAGTAATAGTCTATCTTAAACCTACTAATAAGTGTTATATACCACATTAGTTGACATAGTGGATAACATAGTACCATCTTCAAGAAATGTCAATGAATTAACATTAAAGACTTTCTGCTGGGATTTAAGCAGAACATTGTTACAGGTAATGTCAGCCTTGACTATGTAAGACTTTGTCTAAAAGAAACACACAATACAAAAATTGATTTAATACAAACTCCAGTCTCAAAGGCGTCCTAGTAATAATGAGATCCTTGGCAATATATGCCCACTGGTGCAAGAGTAACATGAATAATATGGGAGCAACCAAACACTTTATGTTTGGATTTAATGTATGATCTGCAAAATGAAAACCATACCTGACACCGTTATCAGGTTCAAAATATTGTGGCTAATTAGACAAAAGGCCCAAAGGGAGAACAAACTACCATTATTCTACTAGACAGACACAGTATAAAACCAACTCTTAGTGACTTACTCCTCTATCCATAAATTAGTGCATCTCTCAACCCCCATCAGTAAAACTTCTTCTTGCAGTAGGTAGCAATTAACATAGAGACCCATTATCAGTCAATGTGTAGACACTGAAGACTGCAGAATGCTCAGCCTGAAATGGGACATCTATATCACACCTCACCTGCCAAAGATCAAGGATCATTGTGGAGGAACTGATGAAGAGATTGTAAGATCAAGACGTAGTGCATAACTAAAGAAACACTCATTCTTGACCATAATCAGGCACTTGCACGCATCTACCCACAGTGATTATGACAGCAAGAAGAAGACATGCACAAGTTAAATGAGACAAACTCCCAGCATGGGGGGGTAGGCATGAAGCCCAACCCCTAGCTACGCAATTGATAGCGTTTGTGAAAGGAGGAATCAGTTGTCTTTGATAGTATGACCCTAGCTGATAAATCACACTTAAAGACAGCCCCCTATCCCAAGAGTATTTGGAAATCACAAATTGGACTTGCTAGACTTAACATAAATATTTGATTTTCTGTGGGGAGGTGGGGATGGACAATGGAGGATTTTGGGGAGTGGTGAATTTAATCAAAATATGTTTTTTAAACATAAAGCAAAGAAAACCAGCTTATAAAGCACAATCCCAGAGAACTTAGACAACAATGAGAACACTAAGAGAGGCATACATAGATCTAATCTACATGGGAAATAGAAAAAGACAAAATCTCCTGAGTAACTTGGGAGAATGGGGACCTTGGGGGAGGGTTGAAGGGAGGAGGGATAGAGGCAAGGAGGGGAGCAGAGAAAAAAACGTAGAGCTCAATAAAAATCAATAA
The DNA here is from genome assembly GCA_001685075.1 of Bramus lutescens. NCBI lineage: Eukaryota > Metazoa > Chordata > Mammalia > Rodentia > Cricetidae > Bramus > Bramus lutescens. The sequence continues at coordinate 105,633 of LOEQ01004403.1, read as the reverse complement.
AAATATGTTTTATGAAATTCTCAAAGAATTAATAAAATATTGCTTAAAAGCAAACAAGAGCACCAGAAACTACTGTCTCAAATTCCACCAGATAGATATTTAACATCTACCAAAAAAATTTATAAATACTCAAGCTGTGGCACATTTACAACTGATGAAAGGGGCCAATTTTAAATTAGTTGAAATAGACACTTGTTTAATTGGTGTAGCTTCAAGAGGAATTGAGAAAGCATACATATCACAAACTGCCTTCTTCACTAATGGTTGAAATTTAATTTTTATGGACTTACTTTTTAAAATGTTGTATTTTTATTTTATGTGGATGAATCTGCATATATGTACGTGCAGCACATTCATATCTGGTGCCTGAGAAGCCTTAAAAGGGTCATTAAATAGCATGAATATAGAGTTACTGACAGTTTTGCGTCACCATTTGGGTGCTGGGAAGTGAGCCTGGGTCCTCTTCAAGAGCAGCATGTTGTGAAATATTAGTTTAAGATGTGTTACATTCATTTATGCTGTGGAATATTTGTTTAATGATGCAAAGATCTCTTGCATTTTTATGTTGCATTTGTTTAACTCTGTGAAGCTATGTTACTTTTCCTGCCTCAAGCACATGATTAGTCTAATAAAGAGCTGAACAGCCAGTAGTTAGGCAGGAGAAAGGCTATGAAGGGCTGACATGCGGAGAAAATAAGTAGGAGGAAAAATCCAGGGAAAAGGAGAGAAGCAAGAAAAGGAGAAGGAGAGAATGGCAAGTGCCGGCCACCCAGTCACACAGCCAGCCATGGAGTAAGAAGGAAAGAAAGATGTATGGAACAAAGAAAGGTAAAAAGCACAGAGGCAAAATGTAATTAAAGAGAAATGGGATAATTTATGTTAGAAAACCTGACTAGAAACAAGCCAAGCTAAGGCCAGGCATTCATACATTAGGAATGTGTCTCTGTGTATTCATTTGGGAGCTGGGTGGTGGGACCACAAAGAGTAAAAAGAAAAAGGAAAAGGAAAAAGAAAAACAACTACAGTAGCAAGTGCTCTTAATCGATGAGAGCCATCTCCAAAGCCTTTTTTTTTTGTTGTTGTTGCAGATTTCTTAAATGATGTTTTGGTTTTTCACACTTTTCACATTTGCAAATAAAAATATAATTATTTCTTAAGAAGTCCAATAGTTAATCTTTTTGAAATAATCAGTTGTTAATCCTTCAGTAATTTATTTGCTGTATATGTAAATCTGGCCTTGGTTAAGAGAGCCACAATCTATAATTGCGAAGAGCCCCTATAGCAAAACTGCCACATCAGAGAATAAAATAAAAGAGGCAGGGAGAAAACTGTCCCTACTTCATATATCATAAATTAACCTTGCCGATAGACATGATGAGATACGAAGCAAAATTCTTATAAAAGCAGAATAAGAGTGGAGGTAAGAACATGAATGTAATAAATGAAGAACTCTTACAACGCAGACAGAAGAGAGAATGCAGAATTAGTACAAAGTGACAAGATAGAGATTTGATATGGTGGCATTGGGGTCCTTTATTTACCAATTTCAATGTAAGGACTTTTAAGAGGGTAAGTGAGGGGCCTCAGGTTAAAGTTTGTCATTTAAGAATTCTAGAGAGAATTGGAAATTTGACAGAGGTTTGTAAAGATTTTCAATTTCCTACAGTTGAATATCCAGGTATAGGAAAAGAAAAAAACATACAAAAGCACCAGATTGCTAATGACAAAAAAATCTTATGGCTCACATGAAAGCTGTAATTCAACCAACATTTTTTTTTACATGAAGACAGAGAGGTCATTCAGACTAAGAATTAAAATTGGTTCCAAACTGTCACACTTGAAGCAAACCTTTTAGAGCAAGTATGATTATAATCTATGTAACAGTGTTGGGAAAATAACTACCTCTATACCTCCAAAATGGAGAGTAGGAAATGGCCTGTGGTTTCCTTGATTATACTGTAACAACCTAATGGCAAAATCGGCCTTGAAAGTTGAGTTTCATTGTTCTGAGTTATACTGGTTTAGCAAAGGTTTTAAACGTAATGCAACATAAGAGGCACTGAAGAGTTTGATGATAATTTAGGATAGTGATGGTCATTAAACATGGTCTTTAAAAACAGCATTAAGAGTGAACTTATGGGTAAGATACGGCCTGGGAGCTGCTTCCATGTCACCCAGTTAAGAAGCGTCAGTATAAGAACAAATAGGCTCTATTCCAGAGAGAGAATGGTAGATAACTGAAATTCATAAAGGTGGGTATAGAGCAACTGAAAGGGCTCCAGCAAATGGCAGCTGATATATTAAAAAGAAGCTAAGCTACACATTGTTCCACCAGCCCAGATCTCTAAGAGGAGAAGAGAAAGCAGAGGAACATCCAAAAGGTGAGCCTCATGAAAATAGACTTGCAGCCCTACCCTCAGTACAAGCCTTTACAAGCCTGAAATCCAACTGCAGGTTTCGGTGAAGCTGATTCCCCCAGAGAACACAGGAGTGAAGAAGAATCTCCTATGGATTTGACTCTGAGGGCAGCTGCCAGGCAGCATCTTGAGAGTGATTGTATTGTTTAAAACTAAGCTACCCTGGGGGTCCAGAGAACAAGGAATAACCTTAAGTCAGAGAGCTTGAATTTAAATTACCAAGGCCCCTGACAGTTTCTATATTTTAAGACTCTAGAAAAAAGCTGCTACAACACTTGCTGTTTTTAACTTTTACACACCCTCCTTTTTAGTTTTGCTATGATTTTAACAAATGATTTAGCAATATTATTTCTATTTTTAATTTTTTATTTCTTTTGAGATTATAATTACATAATGTACCTCTTCCCTTGTTGGTCTTTCCCCCTGTGCCACCAGAGTTCTATTCTGAAATGTTCTTGTTTTTATAAGCTGAAATGTACTTCACTTTGTCTCTGGCAGCTTCCTATTATCATGTATTAGTTTGAAATCTTTGAACTATCTGGAGTTGAGTTTGTACTAGGTGAAATATAGGGATTTAGCTTTACACTGATCTGTGAGTCCACTTTTATGCCAATCCCATGCAATTTGTGTTAGAATAACTCAATAGTATAACTATAAGTCAAGTACAGTGATATATTAAGCAAAATTCTCTTTGTTCAGGATTGCTTTGCAATTCTTGGTCATTTGCATTTTCCTATAAATTTGACTTTTTATGACTGTGAATAATAGATTTGATATTTTTATTAGGATATCATTGAATCTCTATATTGCTGTTGGTACGCTGGTTATTTTCACTGTATCGATTCTTCAGATCTGTAAGAGTGGTCTTTATATTCTTCTAATTTCTGCCTCATTGTCTTTCTTTGTTGCCTTTAAGTTTATCTTATAGAAAAATTTTGTTTCCTTAGTTAGATTTATTCTCAGGTATTTTATTCTTTTGGTATCTACTGTGAATGTAATTAGTACCTTAATTTATTTTACAGTATGTTTTTATTGATATAAAGGAATACTGTTAACTTTTTTTCCTTAATTTTGGAACCTGGAAATCTGTCTATAACATCCCTGGGTATATGCAAGATGGACTGTAAGTCAACATATGATAGATATACTTGCACATCCATGGTTACTGATGCACTATACACAATAGCTAAGAAATGGACCTCGCCTAGATGTACGTCAGCAGATGAGAAAAATCATGGTGCACAGAAACAATATAATTTTTTCAGCAGCTTAAGGAAAAATGAAATCAAGATATTTTCATTAAAATGGATAGAATCAGTGAGCATTATATTAAGTGAAATTAGCCAGGCTCAGAAAGACAAATACTGCATATTTCTGATTCTATGTGGATCCGAGATTTAAGTGAGTGTGTGTTGGGGGCAGTGAGAGGCCGGTAGACCATGCAAGTAGAAAGGGACTGTGAGATTAAAAGAAGACACCTTAAGGGAGGGATGTAGATGGAAAGATAAAATAATATAATTCGTGTGAAATAAAGAAGAGAGGTTTACTTGGGGGGAGGAAGTTTATAAGTGAGAAAGGCATAGAAGGGGACTCAGTGGGTGGGAGATGAATAAGAATAAAGCATTGACAAATGTATGAAAATGCTATCCTAAAGCCAATCAAGCCCATCATTTTATATGCTAATTTGAAAATTTAAGTCATAAAATAAAATAAACCCCTATTGTTTTGAATTGATAAAATAATCTTTATCCTTTAGAAAAACTAGAAGATATTTTGTTTTCAAAATATAGAAAAATTGAGGCATATATTTAGCTTAAAATACCATGTATTAGATGAAAATAAATAATACCAAGATTTAACCATCTACTTAAGAGAAATTGTTATATGAGACACAAGAGTCAATTTAAAACAAAAGGAAAGACCTCACCATATCTGTTTCCTCAATAATTAGCTTCTAATAGAGCCCATAATTCTATGACTATGCTTGATCCTAATTATAAAAGGAGCAGAGAAAGAACTTTAACAACAAATCAATAAATTCTGGCCAAGTGACCAAGAATTTGTTCATTAAGTAAAATCAAGCATCAATTTTAAAACTATAGTGTTCAGAATCTGGATATATATCTTGTCCCAGTAACAATAGGTGGCATTTAAAGGTGCTATTACATCTTATCAGGATTTTTCTACTACAGAAATAAATCATTGTAACAATATAGGACAAGAGATTGCACATTTTAAAGATATTATACCATATCAATCTGAGGGGCTGATTTTTTATGTTTTACTTTCTTTAACAATGGCACAAATAAAAACCAATAATTTTCCTATTATGGTTAAGTGAAAAGTAACAATGAACCCTTTTGGGGATAATTTATTTTTTGGTGCTTGTATTTGGGTCCTACTAGAGGTAAAATTTTCCATTCTTATAAAAAATATCAGATAAAGCCAGCACTCAACAACAAATCTACACTTGGAGTTTGGGCTGGAGAGACGCAGTGGTTAAGAGCACTGATTACTCTTCCAGAGGATTTGGGTTTGATTCCCAGAATCACTTGGCAACTAGCAGTCATCTGAAACTCCAGTTCTAGAGAATCCTATACGCTTTTCTAACTCTGTGAACACCAAAACTCATGTAGTGTGAGACATACATATAGGCAAAGTGCCCGTACATAAATTCTTAAAAAAATATCTATAAGTCACTGAAATTTGTGACTTTAAATGAGTGAGCACATCTGAAAACTTTACTTCTGCATGTTTCAAAATAGGAATTACAATAGTAAATAACAACTATAGGTTAAATAAAAATATCTTGCATATATAATTTTTCTAAGTGTATATTATTTATAAAAGCTAATGTATTTCATTGTGACATTTTTATACATGCACATAATGTAGTTTGGTAATAATCATCATTATCATTTCATAATCCCTTGCTCATTTTATCACCTTTCCTATCCCTAATAGTCTGTGTTTCATTTTTATGTTTATGTGTGTGTGTGTGTGTGTGTGTGTGTTAGTTTGGATTAATCAAGAAATCCATCATCCATTTCTTTTACATTTTACAACTCAATAGAGTGAAACATTCTCTTATAATATTCTATATTTCTTTGATGTCTGTTGTAAAGCTTCTGTGCTTATTTCTAATTATGTTAATTTGTATCTTCTCTTTCTTTCTATTAGTTGGGCCAGGTATCTGTTGATTTTTTTTTGTCTTCTCAAAGAACTAGATCTTACATTTATTGAATCTTTTCATTGTTATCTTTATTTTTATTATCAGGTTTTTTTTGGGTTGACTTTTATTGTTTCTTGCCCTCCACTGTTCTTGGTTTGTATGTGCTTTTCCAAATTATTGAGATGCATCATTAAGTCATTTATTTGTGTTCTTTTTGATTTTTTAATGTAGGCACTTTAGGGTTGTAAGCTTCACTCTTAGAACTGCTTTTAATGTGTCCCAGAGACTTTACTGTATTGTTGAATTGCATTTTCCTTTTTATTTGGTTCCATGGATATTTTTACTTCTCAAACCCATTCATCATTCAGTGACTAGCTGTTTAATGTCTGTGAGATAATATTCTTGATAGAGACTAGTTTACTGTTGCTTTTAAATTTTATTGGACAATGGTCAGATAGGACACATTGGATTATTTTTTCTTTTATTTACTAAATGATTTGTGTCCCAGCATGTACTCAGTTTTATATTTTTGGTTGTGAGTCTAGCCTTTAACGGCTGAGCCATCTCTCCAAAGGTCCTGAGTTTATTTCTCAGCAATCACATGTTGTCTCACAACCATCTGTAATGAGATCTGGTACCCTCTTGTGAAGAAACCTGATCAGTCAACCTCATCAACAGACCATGAAACCCAATATGAACAAGTTTAAGAGAACTGTCGTATACGGGATGTTCATACATGCTTCTACATTGCCAGGACATAAATTTCACTAATTCATTCACTATATCTCTCCAGCCCAGCATGTATTCAATTTTTATAGAAGCTTTAATATGCTGTTGAGTAGAGTGTATATTCTGTGGTGTTTGTGTGGAATGTTATTTATAGATCTGCTAGGTCCATTTGATGGAAAATATTGTTTAATTCTGAGGTTTCTCTATTTCCTTGTCCAGATGACCTATCTTTTGGAGAAACTGAGGTGTTGAAATCACTGATTACTATTGGATTTTTGTTAGTCTATGCATTTAATTTCATTAGTATACTTTTTATGAAGTTGGGTGCACTAGGATTTAGGGCAAATATGTTAAGTATTGTGATAATTTCCCAATTACCTGATTAATTGATACTTGTTAATAATGGCAGGTTCTTATTTCTCTCTTTTGATTAGTTTTAGTTTGAAGTCTTTTTGTCCGATAGTCAGATGGCAATTTTTGCTTGCTTCTTGATCCCATTTGCTTGCAATACCTTTTTCTTCATATTTCATTTTAAGGTAGTCCATATCATTTAAGCTTAGTTTCTCAGAAATGTGCTCATCTTCCCTAGCAATTAGGGAAATGTAAATCAAAAACAATTTTGAGATTTCATCTTACCTCAGGCAGAATGGCAAAGATCAACAATACACCTGACAAATGCTGGAGAAGATGTGGAGAAAAAGGAACCTTCATTAACTGTTCATGGGTCTTAAAACTACTTCAGCCACTCTGAAAACCCATGTGGATAACATCCCAAAAGCTAAATAGAGCTGTAACATATGATCCATACTACTACTCAGCATATTCAGGAATCGGCACCCTTCTCCATAGATACTTGGTCAGAAATGTCCATTGTTGTCTTAGTCACATAGCCAGGAAATGAAACAACCTAAATGTCTCTCAAGAGAGAAAAGGAGAATGAAAATTTTGTTCTATACAGAATATAATCCTATTAATTTGTAATGAAAAATGGAATCATAAAAGTTCTAGGTCAATGGATGGCCCCAGCAGAGACTGTATTGAATAAGGTGACATGGAAACTCAAATGCCCTGTGTTCTTTCTTATCCATAGTTCTTAGCTCCAAATCTGTAGATGGGAGTATAAAACATGAAACAACTACAGAAACCAGGAAATTATACAGAGATCAGTGATGGGAGTATCTTAGTGGAGAATTATCAAGACACAAGAGATATGAATTGGGAAGCAGAAAAATGGGAGGGGTCTCCAATTGTGAAGGAGGGAGGTCAGTACTGAAGAGAAAGTACAGGAATAAATAGCATCAAGGTTATTCAATAAAGCCTCAAGGAATCATAGTATTTTATAGTTATCTAAATTACATACAATATATAAAAGTATACGTGCACACATAAATGCATATTCATACATACATGTGTGTGTATTGAGCACACACACGTTTTTGAGGAAGTTAAGTCACTTGGGCTGACAATGCTTCTAATAACAAACATAGACTAACAAAAATCATATTACCAGGCACAAGAAACCTCCTTTCAAATGATTAGACAGTGTACTCCAGATGATTCCCCAGACAGTGTAAACTATTGCTATAACCCTTGATTGCATCTTAAGAATTGAGGATGAGGCCCTATTACTTAAGATATCACACACTTAGGACACTGGAGTCAGATAATTTGAGCTGATTTGACCTGGAAGCCTCTGCGGTGGACTAGCTCCCATGGTTTCAGAAAATAGATGCAAGCAGCCAAAGGAGGGAAACAAATAGTCCAACATAGCTGTAACACCTATGAACCACAACAATGATCAGAATGGCAAAATATTAATAAGGTTGCAATAAGTGGCACTCAGAGGTTGGTAGTAAACAACAGTTGTCTAATTAGACTTAAGGCCCACTCAACAAGAGGGAAGTTAAGCCAGTTTCCAGAGCTAGACAGGTCATGAACCTTAGAAAAGACTCTACTCCCACCACTTTACTAGACTAGCATCATTCTTAAATATGTCATAAATATTATCCTTACACCTACAGATAAATGTAGCTATTACCCTTTATCAACAAAGCCCCTCTTTAAAACAAATGAAGAACATCATAGAAAACCACAACTAAACACAATGAGGATCCTAACCCCAATGGATACATCTATATCACAATTCCTATATCTCAGGATCAGGGTACATTGTAGAAGTTGGAGCAGAATGACTGTAACAGTCAGAATACAAAAAACCCTGATTTAACATGTTAAATTTGCATATAATGTATGTATTTGTGCATGTGTATGCATGAACATACACACAGATCTCTATGTATACATGTATGTAACAATAATCATAGAAAGAGAGGCTTTCAGCTTGAGAGTTGAGGGGGAAATGGAAACTGTTGGAAGAATGGTATCTGATAAAGTCTGAAGGGAAGAAATGAAGGAGAAAAAACTGATGTAATTATATTTCAATTAAAAAGATAATTTAAAATATGCAAAACCGTTGATAGTAATACAACACTGGTGTTAGTAGTGTCTTACACATTGGACTGTGCTATTGTAAATCTATTCAGAAAATTCTAGCAAGCCTGTGGGAATGATTATCAAATAGGACCAATTTCAGAACATTTTTCATCGATTTTTTTTAATTCAGTGTTTTCCAAAATCAGCCACAGAAAGATAAGTCTGTTCTTAAACTATTTGGAAATTCAAATTCTGAAATAAGCTAACTTCACTATCTCACTATTTGTAGCTTACTTTGTTTATGATATTTGAAGTTTAAATATCATAAGAATAATTCTAATTCTCTCTATATGCACATAATATAAAACCCCTACCAAGCAATTTATTACTATTTTTGTTATGAGAAAATTTCATAAAATCTCAGCACCTAAAAGAAACAAAGATTCTAGCCTTAAAACTATAAAGTTACTGGGATTTTCTGCATCTTAACATGTAGCTTGACACACATGATTGTTGCAGAAATTTGTTCAGACATGTTTGTGTAACAAAACAAACAAAAAAGAAAAATACTATTTTGTGGTAAAGTTCATTTAACAGTTAAGGCTCAGGCAACCTGTTCTAATAATAATCTTCAGTAGAAGTAGGGAATGGAGACGACCATAGAAGCCTTAACACCTCTAGAGAATAAAGCTTCACTCAACAGGACTACTAAATGCAGTAGATCGAACACCAAACTTCATTTCCACAAATTAGAAGCTGTTCAAGAAAATGCCTCTGGGTTCTTCTCAAGTTAAAAATAAACAAGAAAACCTACCCTCTTCAGTGGTAGTTTATTGCCTAAAAATTTGCTACAGTAACTCTTCTGACATGACTCGTAACAAATAACCCATATGAAGTAGCCAGTACAGTATGATATAATTTCCTGCAGTTTATCAAGGGAAATGTGCATACAAAGAAGGAGCCAATCATTTTATCACGTGGGTGGGAACACCCATGCATTATACACAGGCTCACTAACGATTTTTTAAAAATATCTGATTGATGTGGCAGCTTAGAAACCAATTGTATCCTTGTAGCTTCAAGTTGCAAAAATCAATTTTGTACTGATTTAACAGATTGCTTTGGCGTGGGAGAAACAGAGCAATCAATGGTGATGTCAGCAGTCTCTTTGTCATGCAGGCCTAAAGGAGTTGCCTATAATCAGTTTGAAACAAGGAGCAGCTACTGCTGCCAATATTAGCAATGGATGTTCAGTTTCTCTGGTGCTGAAACAATCTCAAATAAACAAAGGAAAGAAACGTGGAGTTTAAAATAAAACTAAAAATAAAGTATATATGCTGAAAACAGGAGACATTTACAGCACAAGCATGACTTATATTTATAGTTTTCAAATATCATAGAAAAGCAAGTTTGAATTGCTGGGAAGTCCTCAAAGCAAAATAGCAGAGCGGGAGGTAGAGCACTAGTGGGATATCATGCAAAGAGGCAAATTTCAATCATTAGTACTTGGGAGGATTATATGTTTAAGGCAGGACTCGTGTAATAACAGCTAGGAACAAAAAGTAGAAGAAGGAGTAAACTATTTTTACATCAAGTCCTTGGCAAAATTCACTCACTGTATTTGTAACACATCAACAAATGGGGAAGAAAATAGAAGCACTCCTCCATTCAGAAATTTGTTTATGCTGAAATTGCTTGGTATATACTATTTCTGAAGGTTTTGCAAAAACGAATAATGAAAAGCTGTAACTGTTCAGTAATGAGAGAACTGACTAGATCTTACTTCCCTTCCATTTTCTCCCCAAGCACAGCTTCAAAGCACTGCATTGAATTTATAAAGGTTTTCTTCTGAGAATCCTAAGTCATGTCAGGTTTAGTATCACATTTCTTCACTTCCTTTAAGGTATCTACAGGAAAGTTGTAAAAAGTGGAAGGAAGAAAAAACTGATTTTTTTTTGTAAACATAGCAAGCTTATACCATCCGTGCAGGTAATCATAAGAATCTCATAAAAGATAGACTGAAATTCAACTTGTGTGCTTATGTCTCAAAAAAGAGAAGTGCTATTTTATGGAAAATACACATATTTTCCACATATTTTCTCAGATAATGTGACCTTCTGGAGAGTAGCTAATTCGAATAAGTAAATATCCAAGAACTTAATCAGAAAGAATGGTGTTTGTTGATGGTCAGTATCATTTTAATCTTGTTTGACTATATGAACTTGGAAGATAATATGAATTCTAAAACCCCCTAATTTTAAGTTATAAGCAGAAATTCAAAGACCAATCTATTTTTATCTACTTAGGAACAAATGGATGCCTTTATCACAAGCAAGGCACCATACTGAATATATGAAAGATGCCAGCCATGCCTTCTTGCTTGAAGCAGCCCTTACTCTAATAGTAGGACTGAAACATGCAGGCACACAAATAATAAAGGAGCAAGAGACTGGAGACAGATAGGAGGCTATTAAAACATTGTAACAACTCATTTATTTTTAAAAATCTAGATGAAATATGAACTAGCATGGTTAGCAGTAGAATTAGAAAAGAATAAGCAAATATGAAAGCTGTTTCAGAAATAGACATGGCAACTAATTTTACTCAATGGATAAGAAAAGAAAGTTACAGATGACTTTCAAGTTCCCTGTTTGGGTTACTAGGAGAATTATATTGATAGAAACAAATAGATCAAGAGGATGGATAGACTCATTAGAGGAATGGGAACATTTGATTTAAAGTATGATTAATATCTAAAAGAAATATCTCTATATTTAATATTACAAAGCAATGATCTTTAAATATTGTGTATTGTTTATAAATTTTGCATGTGGGCTCAGCAAATTAATAAGATGGTTGTATTAATATATCAATCTAATCATATATGTATACATACATGTACATATATATCAAAAAATGCAAAGAATGACTTAAAAGTAACTAGGAGTGCTACACTAGTTTCATTTTGACAGTTCAATAGATTGCTTTGCTAGTCCATATGAGACAACCTATATGACCTCTTTCCAATTTGACTTATAAGAAATACTGATTTTCCTAACCCAAATTAATAAGGAATTTATATTCCAGGAAATATAACATAATACTTTGCTATTGAATGATGAACTATATGTTTCTGTGTGCATATTTGTATTTAAATATCCAGTATTAACTTATTAATAATGTCTTGGCATCAGTTTGAAAGATAAGGAGAATCTGATAAACTATACTGTGTTTACATGCACATCCTTCATTTAGGAAATGTTACATATTAAAATTCCTTTGAAAAGGCTAAAAAAAAAGAACAGTAGGAAGTGAATCCCTGTTGAGTAATTCTTCTTTATTTTTACACCTTTTGTAAGAAGGCTTCGGGAGTTTGTGGCATATCTTGTCTTAACCATCACAGCACGATTCACTAGACACTATCCATGTTTACAGAAACTGAAACTTAGCATGTAGGTCCCACAAATAATAAATGATTTTTCCAAGGTCACCTATTAGTATGTGTTAGAATATAAGTTTTGATGTTGGGTTATTCTCTTTTTATTACAGCATAATTGTCATAAATCTTTTGGCTTCCTCTGTTTTTCAAGATTGAACCAATTTTATGAATATGGGCTTTTTAAAATTTTGCCTGGTCTCTAATACAAACTCCCAGGAAGGAAAAAGTTCTCTTTTGAAAGGGATAGGGAAAGTGTGAGACTAATATTTTTTCTTGTTGTCCACCTTCTCTCCTAACAGATCAACATCATATTCTCTCAACACTTCTGTCTGTTGTACTGACTTGTGGTTAAGTTTTGTATTTAAAATGTCTGCTTCTGAAACAGGAGTTCCATCAATTTGACTTTAAATTCTATTTCTGAGGATTGTTATTATAGTAAAGATAATCTGAAGACTGGGGTCTTGTGATTTATCTTTGTTAACTCCAGATAACATAAACAGGCAAGACAGAGACCATTTAATCTTCAATAAGATAGCATGGGTTCAGAGACACAAGTCAGGCAAAACTAACCTCATTTCCATTTTGGAAGTGTAAATAATCCTACAGGATCATATGAATGCCTTCTAGCTAGAATATCTGAATTGAACAAAATACAATGTCCCTGTTGTTAAGAGAGGAAATAGGATTTATAGTTGAGAGACAACGCATTTTCACCTAATTATTAACAACAGAACAACAGTGGGAATTTATAAGGCGCTCTTTCTTTATTTCCATCCTGAGCAGGGTCACAACTGAAAACAGAAAAGGAGTCCTTTTGAAATTGTCGGAAGACAAAACTGGAAAGGAAAGCAAACTGGTCTGATACTTCTTTGAAAGGAAGGCAAATATTACCACATACTTTTTTAAAGAAACAAAACAAAATATATTAATTTAGTTTCAAAAATTAAGTATATAAGGGGACCTGCCTTAACAACAATACACGACTGCATTTATAAGGCATCATTGAAAATATTCTTGCTGATCATGAGTACAACCTAACAAAAGTGAATGGTGACTGCTAAAAAAAAAGTGAAAACACCATGCTGGAGTTATGGGTCATAGATAGACTATTTACCTAGAAAGCTACATAAGCCTTATCTTTGATTCCCTGTACTACATAAAGCAGATGTGGTGTTTCTTGCTTATAATCCCAGCACTTGGGAAGTGGAAACAGGAGAATTAAGAGTTTAAGACCAGACTGGCTACACAGCAATTTTGTAGCCAGTCAGAGGTTTTAAAGACACTGTCTCAAGAAATGAATAATGGAACAAACAAATAAATAACATAAAGAAATCACAGCCACAAAGCAAAACAAAAAGTCAACACAATTTAAAGCAATGCTAATTTCATTTAAAACACTATACCATTCAGATGCAGCTGTAACACTTTTCTGTACGTACATACTACATTAATTAGGGGGTTTGTTATAGCACACGCTTGAAGAAGAGTACAGGCAAACTTATAATTAAAGGAAAGCATAGAAGCTTCTTTGAGAAGAGAGTGCAAGCCAGAGGAAGGTAGATGATAGTGTACACAGGACCTAGTAAAGTATCTGCTTCTAATATATGAGCTTTCAAATGTTTTAAAGTCTTTAGCATACTGACTATATTTTTCCATTTTGATGGAAATTTGATAACATATTTAATTATCAATTAATACATTTACTGTGTTTTCATTTACTGAAGCATGAGACCTAAATGAGATATTATAATGAAATTTCTACATGGATGTTATTTATTGATTTACATGATTGCTTTTTGTGCTTTCTGGTACTGACTCTGCTTTTATGCTGTCATTTAGTTTTCAACAGTAACTACATATTTCAGGGGCTAGAGCAAGTCAAAGATAGGGAAGTATCCAAATTGCTTCTACTTTTGAGGTTGGATTTCACTTATGTAGGTTAGCTTGGTCTTGAACTCCTGGCAATCTTTCTGCCTCAGCCTCCTATGTTTGAGGTACTGTCATCAGGCCTGGCTCAAAGGCAATTTGCAATTTACTGGACTCCAAATAAGCAAAATTACTATTGTATTTGTGTGGATATTAGAGGGCCCTCTTACAAGTGTAGAGTAGGAGGATTTGGATTGGGTAGATTCTGCCTCAGACACCTATGTTCAATAACTTGCCTGCCTAGAAGCTTGAAGAATTAAGGAAAATAGGAAAATCATTCCATGCCTTCGGTGTTTCAAGTTTTGGGTTTAGGGTATAACCAGACAAATCTGAGAGTGAAAGCAGTTATTTATAGGTCAGCCAGATACTATAACCATGAAAGAGAGGAAGACCAAAGTTGTTCTTAGCTGCTTTGCCTTGAAGCAAAGGTAAGGGTGGTTTCAGAAGGAGAGCGGGATGTTATGTGTCTGCACACATATTCCTCTGCTATTTAGAATTAGTTGATGAAATGCTTTCTTCACTCTTCATGCCCCAACAAAGTACCTGCAAGTTCAGATCTATGGAGATCAGCCACACTTGTCTTGGGGAGAGGAAATGCCCATTTTCCAGCTCACATTAACAATCTGAGTAGAACTCAGAGAAAGCGATTTAAAGAGGTTATCCACTCAGTCTGAGTTACCAAGGTTTTGGGTGCCAAATCTGATGCTGACTAGAAACAAATAGTAACCAGAGCACCAATGGCTGGCTGTAAAGAGAAGGGGGTCTTGTGGTCCTCACTAGGTATAAGGCTCACTGTTTAATGCTAATACTTTGCAGCAGAAATACCCAGGAGTTAAGTGATGTTAGCAGAAAAAAAAATGGACATAGTCTTTATTTGAGAGCTATTGCCTTCCATGAAGAGGCCCTAGGTTTGATCCCAAACATTGATTGAAAATACAAGGTAATATCTGCGTTTGGAAAAGGAGAAGAGGCTGGCTACTAAAGAAGGCAAATTTGAATTCTAAAAAGTAGCTTAGTTATAGTGAGCCACATTAGCCCAAGTCCCCAGTAACAATCAGTGATAAGGTAGTTTTTCCCTCTGAGGTTTCCATGCCTGTTGTGAGAACATTTGAAAAGCTACTCACCACAGAGAAGCTGGTCCTTCACATTCATCCAGAGGCTACCAGGCTACTGCAGTTCAAGCGCACAGGACCAAAAAGCAGGAGCCCTGGTTCTGGAGTTCCACCTCTGCCACTTGATGATCTTGCAAGTTTCTTTACCTCTAGCACCAGATCTAACCACCTCACAGAAGTACTGGAAGAACCTAGTGAAATCACAGACCTGGAGGCACTTTGCAAAGCATAGAGCACTGCAGAAGTGTGAGGGATGATTATCCAAACAGCTTTCATGCCAAGCCTTCTGGTATCACCCTGAAGGCCTCCTCAGCTTTGGCAAAGATTTCTCAATTCCCTGGTTGCTCCCTCCAAGCCATATCTGGCTTGGGAGCAAGTGCCCTAGCCCTCCCTTCCCTTGCCAGCTTCCTCCTTAATAGATGCAGCTGAATACAGTTATTCTTCATCTGCTTAGGCTATCCTGGAGAGGCCCAGTTTTTCTCGGGAAAGAAGGCTTTACCTTTTAACAAATACCAACAACTCTTCAGAAATAACCTATCAGTGATAGGTGTGAGACAGGGGAGAAAAAATGGAGCAATCTTCAGCTTCGGGGAAGAAATAATCGATTTGAGTGAGACTTGCTCAAGGAGCTCTGAGTGCTCAGAACCAAAATGCATGCATGTACGCACGCATGCACACACTCACTCTCACACACACAGAGGCAGGCACACATGTATACACATACAAATCCTTAAGGATTTCACAGTCCACGTACTACAGCAACAAGAAATCTTACCTGAATGCTGCTTTCTGCTTCTAAGCCTGTGCTGGCCACTCTGCCTGCCTTCTCTCTACCACCTGTGAAGATTCTAATTCAGTGCTGCCCATTTATACCCTTCTGGGAGTGGCAGGACTCCAGGAATCTCTGTCCTCACCAATCACAAGTGAGAACTCCTCAGTCTTTGGCCATGTCTAATTTAACCCTGTCTATGTAGAGATTATATCAGTGTTGTCAGCTTCCTAACTGGGAGGCCGACGTGGCCTCAAAATTAAGGAGCTGCTGTCTTCTGCCTGCTGTGGAGAAATTGTACCTGGTTTCCTTAGTTCTCACAGACAATTTGGTGTGCCAGTGAGGCAGAAAGAATATTCTTGTGAGCAAGTCTTACTCATAGGCAATATGCAGATAATAGGGAAGAAGAAATCAACGGCTGCGGAATAAAGGGCTCAAGACACAAAGGGGAAAACTAAGATCAGAGACTGGTTCACTTGTTAAAATGGAGAGAACAGGATATAGACAGAGTTAAAATAGGCAGTGGGGTTAATGCTTCCTGATCCAGGCTTGGCATAAAAACACATACCAAAGCAGGGTCCTAACATGCAAGCAGAACTTGGTCACTTGCCATCCAAACTGGCATGGACAGAAATGGAGTCTGAAGATAAGACCTGAGCAAAACTGAAGGCAAAAGTTGAGCCCAGGAGGATGCCCTCAGCTCCAACACATCCCCAAAGTACTGCTATAAGAGAAGCCATTGTATTTTTGAAATTCTTATGCTGTAAAGTCCAGTTTTCAGCAACTTGATTGGTTTGAAAATGCAAAATTAAAGAAGGAAATAAAAAGACATCAGAACCGAAGTTGCAGTATGCAAATACTGAGGACAACATTAAGTCTAACTAAATCTTTCAGAGTTGCAGATCAAAGTGTCTCAATTCAAATTCAGTCGTGGAGGTAGGACTGGAGGGCAAATTAGTTCTCCTTTTCTCATTTTTATGTTCTCTACAGCTGTTTCATCTCTTAAAATTCATCCCAAATCTAGAGTTATTTGTTACAGAATGTACCCCAAGACCTGAATTTGCATGTCAAATAAAAGAAGTGTACTTTGCTTTTATTCCCTACAACATAAAAATAGTGACACAAGGTTAGAATACAGGGAAAAATAGTATTAACACTCTGCTTGTATGCAGCGCCAAATGATTCCCACCACAGCACCTGGGGCTCATACAAGCTCTAAGGCAGCAGTTCTCAGCATGTAGGTCGAGACCCTTTTGAGGAGTGGAACGGCCCTTTCACAGGGGTCACCTAAGACCATCAGAAACCCCAGATTTTTACATTATGATTCTTACAGTAGCAAAATTAGTTATGAACTAGCAACATAATAATTTCGTGGTTGGGGGTCACCACAACACAAGAAACTGTATTAAAGGGTCACAACATTATGAAGTTTGAGACTCACTACTCTAAAGCATGCTTCTCATTCATAAAAGCTAGAAGCAGCACTATTCACCATGAAAATGGAACAGATGAATGGCACTGGCATAATAGGGACCAGGTGGTAGCAAATATTGTGCCAAGGGCTAAAGGTATAAAGTGGTGACCAGATGTTGAAAGAGACTGTGTAGAACATCACAGGAAAAGAACTAAAAGTGTTCTCAAGTGTCTCCATTTAAAAGAAAATTCACATGAATTTTTTCCTTTTGAGATGGCATGGTGCCTGCTTAGCAAAGAATCTGGCACATAGTAAGCCTCCAATAAATTGTTGCAATTGAATGATCATAAATTATACACAAAAACAGCCAGACAAAACTTTCCAAGCTCTTTAATTACAGCTTGTGAAAGATGCAAAGTTGTAGTAAAATTCTTCACATATAAAATCAGTTACTATAAGAAGTAATAAAGGCCTCACTTCGCTACAAGTATCTTCTTAGGTGTGATGGGTAAAACTATCCAAGACTCACACAGAATCATGGACAGTAGGAAAGAGGAAGACAACTGACTGAAGGTAGAAAGGAATAAAAACATCTGAAACTGGAAGAGAACTATCCTTCACCTTGTTAATGTATTAATAAAAGTTTTTTGTAAATAGTGATAACTAAGAATAAAAATGAGAGCTTGGGATCTCAGTAGCACAGTGCTTCCCTAATATGGGCAAGACCATAACTGTGATTTCCAATAACAAGATGAATGAATGTATGAGATTGATAGTCTTATTTCTACTGTTAATAATTGCTAGTATTTCATTCAATTTAATTTCTGTTTCAATATATAGTATCCTAATACTTTATTACTATGTCACATGAAAAGAAGACAGCAGGGTGTATGTCTTCTCCTAAGTTAATGTACAGGCTGGTTTTTGAGGTAAGCAAGGTCCAAAGAAGTAGAAGTCTGAAAGTTGGCACACACAAAAAAAATCATAGACAAATCAATTGAATTAGTGTTAATCTGAGGGTAGCAACTATTGTTTCTGCTGTATTTTAACCATTTTCAGGATATAGCTGTACTGGTATAAATCACAGCTAGAAAAATTTAAGATACCTTTAGGTGGGAGCCAAGGTGATGTCTCAGTGGGTAAGAGCACTTGCCATCAAGTCATATGACCCAAGTTCATTCCCTGAGACCTACATATTGGAAGGAGAGGACTGATTCTTGCAGAATAAATAAATATAACACAAAATTTTAAAACGGAATCCTGTAAGTGAACTTGGTTGACTATTACTCGAGAGCTGGGGAGAAAAGTGACTGTCTCGGTCCTATCTCTGTTCATCTGCTTCTTTCCGTGCAGATGGAACAGTCATCACTTGGAAGTCTCCTGAAGCTCAGTGTTCAATTTGGGGACCCATCTTCTTGCTTATTTCCTCAAGTTTCCATTCTGGTTTCTCCACTCGGCTGCTTTACTCTGTTTCTACCCTTTTTACCCAACTCCCTAACCAACTTTTCTTGTTCTTTCCAGAATATGATAAGAACATGGAGCTATTGAAAATCATTTTTTTCTGAAGTCATTTAAGCAGAATACATCAGGGTGTCCTTGGCTTATTGTTTATTTGTAATCCCACAAGTACCAAGCTGACAATAAAAACTGTAGAGAAATGAAACCAACTTCAAATGTTGAGAAGCAATATCTACCTATGTGTGTACTATTTTGCTAATTTTAAAGGTATTTTACCTTATTCAAATTATGAAATATGGACACTTGGTGATTTTTATATGAGATTTTCCATTTTATTGTCTAAGATTGTACTATGTATCAAGTAAACATTATACTTGTGTTGAAGAAGATTTTAATGTCTCTTAAAAAGAAGAAATATCACTAAACCAGAAGTTTTACCATAAATTCTAACCTGTATGCCATTTCATTCTGGTATAGCCTTGAAAAAGTGGTTCATCTTCCTCAGCATAAGAACAATACTAGTAATAGTAAATATATTATTTGCTATAGTAAATATATTATTTGCTGTATGATATGCAGGGAGCACTTTAGGAAGCATATTATAATATTTATAAACTATTGCATAGTAAAAGCTATTATAACAATAACCATATTATAGATCTAAATTTTAAAGAGGTTGAAGAATTGCTCAGTGTTGAGAATTGAAGTCCAAGCAGCCAATCAATGTCAGGCCTAGTATTAAAGTCTGTTTGATTCCAGAGATTACTCTTAACTACTAGGAAATAATACAGGCTTACAGTGTTATTGAATTTTATTTTCCTCGTTTATAAAAATAGTTTCTCATGTGGATGCCTAGGTTCTCTTCCATTTCTAACAGATTAATGATCTAATACCAAGCAATAGTATGATATAAGCTATGGGCTGACATAACAATAAGAGCAAAATGCTGGGAATAAACTTTTCCCTTTATATCATGTAGAAATTTTCTCATAAAATTATGTCTTTCCTAATGATTTTGAGAAGAAGGAAAATGTATAATATCAACAAGGTTCTGAGTTATAGGCCGGTTCGGAGGGAGTCTGGCATTTCTATTAGGAAAGAAAATATTTGAGAGAAATGTTCAGTTTCTCAGTTCATGAATGTATGTTTGGCAAGACAAAATAGACATTGTCTTCTAAATATGGAAGAGAAAAATCCCTGAGCCTATTGGTAACCAATAACCATGAAGCAAAAAGCCTCTGAACTTGCTAAGGAGATTTCATAGAGGCTTGACTTTCAAGGAGGAAAGACTTGGTATATTAATTTCAGTGTCATAAATAACAAATTGCAACCAGGGAGTAATATTCTAGAAGAGAAGTAGAGAAGTACATCCCTCTGGTTGACATACCAAAAAGGCATGGAGCACTAGTGAGGCCAAGAGTTATTCCGGGAGTTATTTTCCCTCCACATTCTCTCCCTTTAAGATCTTGCCCACTGCTGTTAGCTTCAGCTATCACATCTGTGTGGATGACTCCCAAATCTATATCTGAAGTCCTATCCTATCACACTAGCTCCAAATCTGTATCTCAGCTGCCCCTTGTACAATTTCACACCGACATTTTGACGCCACTTCAAACCCTTGAAATGCCAAACCCAATTCATTTATCTTTTGCTTAAAGTCAGTTCCTCATAAAGTGAGGCAGGCATGTTACAATCTATAAGGCAAGTACAAATATAAGGGCAAGTACTACCATTTCTGCTTGTCTGTTATGGGTTTCTGGAAACAGGTTTTTTTTTTGTGTGTGTGTAGCCCAGGCTGGCCTGCAACTTTTACTCTCCTGTGGCAGCTTCCTTGAGTGATGTAATAAATACTGCACGATAATTCATGAATTATGTTATTATTTTTACTGACTGTCAATGATATATAACACTGCTCTTCTAGGAATGTAAGCATGAGACTTCAGAGTAATTGTCCAAGTCTAAGCACTTACCTAAATTTAGTAGTCTTCCTTTGTGAGATCTTTATATGTTCAACAGCATGAATCACTGATGAATCTTCGATCCATATTCTTCCCTTACTTTAATGAGTACATATTTGTAAATCACTTGACACATGGTGATCAAAACCTTTCTGAAAAGCCCAGGCATGATGGCATATATGTGTAATTCCAGTACTTGGGAGGCGATGGTCGTGGGATCAATGACAGCCTGAACTTCATTAGACCCTGTCTCAAAAATATTAGATGTACTTTCAAGTACCAGACATCTCTACTTAGATGTTTTACTGGTACCTAAGTCCCCAAAGTGTCCTTAATTAAACCTGTTTCCTTTGCTAAATCAGTTTTTTTTCTGGCTTCTCAATATTAATTGTTAAACACCATAGTCAATTCAGTCACATAAGAAAACAATCTAAGGATAACTGTGGAAATAGAGCTCAGTAGTAGAGTGCACATGCATAATACCCTGGGTTTATTTGTAGCAGCAAAATTAATCATCATCATCGTCATCATCATCATCCCTAGAATGGAGTTGCCTCAGAATTTCTTTCTCTGTCTTAACACCTACATCTAGTATCCTCTGAGCCACCAGCCCATGCCTAGATTTAAATTTGGTTTGACAAGTTACTATACGACGTTGGGCAAATTTTTAAACCTTTTTGAGTCATGATTTCTTCCTTTGTAAAATGGTGATGACATACTTCTTTCATGAGGTTGCTTTCTGCAATAAATAGAATTATTGTGTGTACAGTTCTGATAACAAAGTAACTCTCAAAAATGTATTCCCTCTCTTCACCTCACAATTGGATTACAAATAGCTTCTTTTCTCTATTTCATTTATCTTTGCCATAGTCTGTATTTCCTTTCTTCTACTGGCTTCAAGTTTAGCGTGGTCTCCTTTAAGTTCCTTAAAGTGTAAAGTTAGGCTATTAATTTGAGATTTTTTTTAATGGGACCTCACTGTGCTACCCAAGCTGGTGTCAAACTCTGCAGTTTGTGGCCCTCACAGATGGGAGTCACTGTACTGACCCCCTTTCTCCATTTTGCAACATAGTAATCTCTAGGTACAAATTTCTGAGTACAATTGTCCCCAAATTTTATACATTTGGTATGCTGTTTTACATTTTTATTCTTCTCAATAAAGTATTTTTGAATTTTCAAATTGATTTATTCTTTGACCCATGATGTTTTTAAAATGTTTGCTTTGTAATTGTGAATTATTTCATATCAATGTATTTGTAAATTTTTAAATTTGATTTTTCTCTTAGTTTTACATCTATTTTAACTGATATTAATATAAACAGCTGCTTTCATTGCTATTTGAATGGATTATCTTTACATCTTTTCACTTTCAATCTACTTGTGTCTTTATAACTAAAGTAAGTATCTGACTAGATATAAGGGTGCATACATGTGATCCTAGCATTCAGAAAGCAGAAACAGTACAGTTATCATAAATTTTAGGATATCCTGGAATAAATGATGATTTTCAGGCAATCCAGGGCTACAGAATGAAGCATTGTCTCCAAAGAAAAGTGTCTTGTAAGTAGCATATAGATGGATCACAGATTTTTTTGTCTTTATGCAAATATCTGTCTTTTAATTGTTTGATCCATTTACAGGTAAACATTTGCAATATTTAAGAACTTCTGCCATTTTGGTATTTTAAAATATATTTTTATCTATTCATTAAGAATTTCATATACGTATATACTGTATTTTGACTGTATCTCTCCCACATTATCTCCTCCTACTCCTCCTAAAAGCCTCAAATCATGATTCCCTCACAACTTCATGTCCTGTTTTTTATAATCTTCTAAGTCCAATTAGTGCTGCCCATATGTGTATGGGTTTGGGGAAATTCTAGATCATGAACAAACTATTAGGGGGTACATTTCTAAAGAAAACTAACACTCCCTTCCCCTTTATTTAAGCCAGTCTTGTGTGTGTGTTCCTATTATATTATATTTTGTCTTTGATTAATATTTTCTATTATACCATTTTCAATTCCTCTTCATTTTTTTGTATATGTTACAGTTATTTTAGTAGTTACCATGGGGATTATAGTTAACATACTAAATTTATAATAAACTAGTTTGAATTGATACCAAATTAAACGTTGAAAACTGAACATTAGCAATGCTCTACTCTGTTTCCAGCTCCTGTCCAGCTCTATCTCCATCCTTTTCCCTTACATGAATTTAATTTTTGTATGTATTTCATCTTTCTGTATATACTCTAACTTTTATTGTGATTCCCACTTTCATTTGTCTTTTAAATTGTATGTGGAACTTACAAATAAGTAAGACTTACAAATAAACTATAATTCTAACTTATGTTTACCTGTACAGTTAAATTTATCAGAGATCTCTCTTTCGTACACCTTTAAGTTGTATGTTTTTTTTTTGTTTAGTTTAAAGCGCTTCCTTTGTTACTTCCTGGATGGACTATGTATGTGTCCACCATCCTGTATAGTTGAGAAGCTTTCACGTATCTCAGGATGCCTCAGTATGTTTCACTTTAGAAAGAGAGTTTTCCAAGCATATTATTTTCAGTTAAACTATGAGTCAGCAATACCATTTCTAGGTATATAACCAAAGGAATTGAAAGCAATATCTTTGACAGAAATTTCATAACGCTAGAGAAAAATTAAGGAAAAATCATATTTGAATAGTAACAAGCTAAAAGGAACAAGGATCTCAATAAAATTTGTAAAATTAAATTAATTAAATAGAAAAATTCTATTATAACCACAGTGAGTGCCTAGAACAATGACAAAGAAATATCCTTAAAGAGAAAATGATACAGAGGAATAACAGAGATGATCTAGCAAGTATACTGTAAAAGAGAATAATGTCTACAAATGGAATAAAGCACTAGATAAATTAAGAAGCAAAATTCCTAAACTAATGCAAGAATTTGATTTGCAAATCTAAAGACTATATTCTGTATTTCAAGTAAATTTTATATACTAATTGAAAAGGTAGAATCCTAATTGCATCATTACATGTTAAAGAAGACAGATAAAAGCAGAAAGCAAATCCTGTACACAGAAAAAAAACTGACATTAGATATGTTGCATCCCTTCAGATACAGCTAATATCAGAAGGCAAAAGAGGAGTATCTATATAAAAGTACAAAACACAGAGTGAATCAAAAGTACTAGCTAAGTTGTTTGATGATGTAAATTTCAGTATTAGCTGGGCTGGAGAGATGGCTCAGAGGTTAAGAGCATTAACTGCTCTTCCAGAGGTCCTGAGTTCAATTCCCAGCAACC
>LOEQ01004403.1:70833-81465 GCA_001685075.1 Bramus lutescens | reverse complement strand
CTCTTCTGGCCTGCAAGTATACATGCAAGCAGAGCACTGTATATGTAATAAATACATAAAGATTTATTTAAATAAAAAAATTTCAGTGTTAGCAGCAGTAGTCGTGCAGTGTGAGTACGACCCTTTATGATGTATGTGTATGGGAATGTGTGCTGCTGTGCACATGGATGGAGGTGAAAGGGCAATTTGTAGAGTTAGTTCTTTCCTTCCACATTTACATGCATTCCAGGAATGGAACTCAGGTTGTCAGATTTTTGCAGCAAATGCCCACTGAACCATCTCACTGCCAATTTCTTTCTTCTTCCTCTCCTTCCTCCATCCTTACTTTCTTACTACTCTTCTTGTTTTGTAGCTTTCTTTCTTCCTTTCATTTTGTTTGTTTGAGACAGTCTTGCTATATGATCCAGACTGGCCTCAAAAAAAATCACTGTACCCATTTCCCAATTTGTTAACTTCTGGACTGGTAGATGAAAGTCCATGCACTTGATTTAATAGGTATTTTAAAGCCTGAAATAATTCAAAATAAATAGCAACCCTGACTCCTCCTTGGGGGAGAAAAATAATTACTAAATGTTAAAATATATTATTAAAATAGTTATTGATGAATGACTAACCAACAGAAAAGTTGTCAACTATAGAGAAAGGATTGGTAGTAAATATATAGTCTGTCTAATAATAAACTATAGGGTTTAAGGTTATACATTAATCTATAAAGGTAACATAACTTGATAAAATTGTAAATAAAATGTATTGTGATTACTTGTGCATATATTATGTATAATTTAAGGAAGTGTGAAAATATCACACAATCATAAAATGATGGAAGAAAGTACAAAACAAGAGTATTTTTCTTCATATTTTAAGGCATCGAGAGATATTATTTGAAACTGAAGCATAAAATTAGTAACTTATGATTATAGAATCTGCTTTTAATCTTATGTTTTTGCTTTTGCTATTTGTCAGACATTCCTAGCTTCCCAATTAATGTATGATTATTATGAAGGTCACCAATTTCCACAAAGGAAGAAAGTGTATTAGAAGACTAGAAGTAAGAGCTGTAGAATTCCAGTTAAAGATCAGTCGTGTACCAACAAACTCTATTACTATACAGTAGTCCCTAAAACATTATAGTCTTATCAGGACGTATAAAACAAATGTAGATATTAAAAGTCTGACTCCCTTGAGACTTGGGTGCATTAATCAGATAAATAAATCACTTTTAAGTAGCAATGAAGTGCATTAAGAAGGTGAATTCAGAATTCCTTACTGTGACCAGGAGTGGAAAGAAAGTCATTTTAAGAGAATGGCTAAGAGTACAATAATTAAGGAGTAGTTATAGATAAACTCTAGGGCAGGGGTAAAAACTGGATGAGGGCAGATGACCAAGGGTACACAGGCAATGTATATCATCACAGGGCAAAGTTCTTTGGAAGCTTCCAGAGCAGTAAACTGAGTTAAGTCCCGGCTCTACTGCAGTTTTAGTAGCTACGTGACTTTAAACACATCGTTTAACCTCTATACTCTAGAGGGCTCTACCTTCTGAGCACTATGATTGGTTATTCTTGATCGTTTTTACATTGCTGAGACGCTGGTACTCAGAATCTCTCTCTTCCAGGACAGGCTGCAATCAGAAAAAGTCTTCTATCCAGGATAACTAGATATAACATTTCCATTCACAGCCTTTGTCAAGACCGTGAAACAGGCAAGGCTTCTAATTAAAACCCTTCCATCTTCCCGATTCCGAAAGTGGAAACTCTGCCACTCTCTTAGTTGGATGGGCACTCCTCATCCTGCTGCTTGCTTCAATTCCTTCTCTAATCCTCCACCAACTAATCTAAAGTTCTTTAAAGATTGGCTGATAATAGCGCAAATGCTGAAGGAGGGGCATAGATTAGAGAAGCATTTATGGGGAGGAGAAGTTTTAACCTAGTGGGATTATGTGGGCAAAGGGAATAGTCCAGTTTACTGGACACATGGGGTAGATTTCTGGGAGAAAGGCTTTAGCAAGTTTAGATTAGGAGCAAATTGTGGGGACTTTGTTCCACGGGGTTGATGCTTTTAAAATTAACTAGTTTGACAATGAGGAGGTTTTGAAAGTTTTGTCCAGGTGGTGATATGAACAGAATGAAGTGCTGTTCTCTAAAATCTCCAGTTAAAATGTAAATTGTGTTCCCAGAGAGGGTAATGCTTTTTTGTTCATTAACACTTATTAACACCAACACCTTAGAGAGATTTATTATCAAAGAGCAAGGCGCCTTAAGGGACTGGGTCACAGGCTTGGGACAAAGTAATATTAATTATAAAGGAAAAAGGAGCAGCTCAGTGCCTAGGGTAGGAAGACAAGAACATTTCTGTTGATGTCAGACCTCTATTTTAGTGTTAGACCTATGTTTGAGAAACAAGTAAATAACGAATTATAGTTATTTTGCCTCATCTTTCTCATAGCATCTCATATTTCTACAATTAGAACAATGCCTGCTTTGTCTAAAATATATTTGGAATAAAAGACAAGATAAAGAAGGTAAAATGAGATGGCTGGTGTTATAGCATGTTGCAAGTGACAGAATACTAGAATAGTATAAGTGTTATAGCTTGCTTTTCAATCTCACAGTACCTAGCAGAGAGTTGGGCACTTCGTAAAATGTATTAAAGTTCAAATTAGTTACTGTATTTAATAAATTTTATTATATAATTAAGAACTGAAAATCTCTTAAGCAGCAAATATCAAAATAAGAAAACAGTCAGTCATCAATGTAACTTAGATTTCAGAAGATAAAAGGATGCTTAAGAGATGGAAAAAATTATTGACCTTTACTTTCACAACAGATCTGAAAGATGTCTAATAACTAATATCCAATTTTTGTTTTAGACTACCACTGCTGAATAAATAAATATAGGCTCAGAAGGCTGTGAAATTAACTTTAAATAAGTGATTGGGCATGCTTTGCTTATTAAAATTATTTATTGCGTTTTTTTGGGTTGAGGTTTTGGTGTTTTAAGACAAAGTTTTGCTTTGTGACCCTGGCTGTCCTGGAACTTGCTCTGTATAGCAGGTTGACCTCAAACTCAGCGGTCTGCCTGCCTCCTGAAAAACTGGGATTCCACCACCGTCCAGCTTTGTCTGTAGTTTTTAATGTAGGAAGTGGTAAATTAATTTTCTCAAAATACTTTTTATCAAAAGTATTCATTTCACCATACCTGGTATATTTTAGCTGAAACTATATCACCACTTGATGATTTTTGTCGAAATTTAATGATGATAATATAAAATCTAAAAATTTAAAAATAGAATCTAGTTTTCAAGCAAAAATCTAACAGGTCCTAGCATTAGACATTGTAAAGTGCCCTGATGGTGTCTGGTGCTGTAGTAGATTTGTAATTATTTTGTTCTTTTCCTTCCCCTTGCTTGTCAGCTTCCTTAACTATTGCTCAGCCTGCT
This sequence comes from Bramus lutescens, assembly GCA_001685075.1. Taxonomy (NCBI): domain Eukaryota; kingdom Metazoa; phylum Chordata; class Mammalia; order Rodentia; family Cricetidae; genus Bramus; species Bramus lutescens. The sequence goes on along the minus strand of LOEQ01004403.1, from coordinate 78,026 downwards.
TGAGCACTCCAAACTTCATAAAATGCTCTCAAATTGACACAAATCAATGAAAATACATAGGACTAAAGGAAGAAATGAGATTGACCTATGGAACACCCAGTTCTCAGAAAAGCAAGTAGTACATTTTGAGTCTACAGACCTAGGTACTAGTCCTGTGTAGATACTTACTGCTTTCGCTTAGTCACTTTCTGCTTCCTAGCCACAGTTTCTCTCTATGAAAATAAATGATGTTAGTAGACTATATTGAAGACATCTCCTAACTCCATCAATTGAATTTCCATGTGTGAGACTATATGATAAAATTATGTCCATTGCACATAGTGAGTGATATCAAAAAGCACAGAAATATGTCGGTGCTGGCCCTCATAATTTCATTATTTTATAGAGAACTCTAGGCAAAATAACGAGGAGGAAAAGCCATTTGACTAAATACTCACTCAGTTTGTTGGATCGGGACTTATTTTTTGGTTTTTCAAGACAGGGTTTCCCTCAGTAGCTATGGAAGTCACTCTGTAGACCAGGCTGACGTCAAACTCACAGAGATCTGCCTACCTCTGCTTCCCAAGTGCTGGGATTAAAGGAATGTGCCACCACCACCCAACAGATTAGGACATTTTTAAAGTGCACTAAACCTTTCAAAACACTTGGTGTTTAAGTCTGTCACAACCCCACAGAGTAAGTCACACATAATAGCACACGCTTATAATCCAAACACTGAGGAAGCTGAGGCTGGAAGATCTTGAATGCTGTGCCAGCCTGGTCTATATCTTAAGACAACGTGTAAAAATTAAGTGTAGCTCTGAGATCAGTGTCATAGGAGTTGGTGGATGCTTTATTATAATGCATTTTTCAGAGCTCCATTCTAGACTCACCGAGTTAAAAAAAAAACAATAGCAAAGGTGGAGAACGGGAATTTGTATATTAACTAGTTAGCTCCTTAGTGCAATTCTAATGCTTTGACTACAATCCAGCACTTGCTGCAGGAATATGAGTGAGAAGATATTTATTCAGGGCACTCTGTATTTGAAAACAAAAGCCCTGCTTGCAGAACAACATATCAAAAAAAGTATAAGTAGCAGCTGGACATGATAGCATACTAGTACTTGTGAGGCAGTGGCAGGAGATTTATGAAAGTTCAACACCATACAGGACTACATAATAAGATCCTATTTTGAAATGCAACAACAAAATAAAATTAAAAAATAGCAAACATGGTAAGCTTGAAAGAAGCTATAGGGTTACATGAGAATTGGCCTGAGTATATCTCACTCAGTTGGTAGAGAGTGCTTTCTCAGAATGGACAAGGTCCTAACTCTGACTCCAGCACTGAAGAAGAAAAGTAAGGATTGTACAGAGGAGGAAAATGGACATTTTAAATTTTAGACATAAAAGGTTTAACTTGAAATAACATTTTCAAGACTAGATCCTTCCTATTTACTTGGACCCCAAACTACATGAACACTGACATCTCCTAAATAAAAGTACTATACTTGCAATTAACCTACATGTACTATCTCATATACTTTAAACCTCTCTAGATTACTTATAATACCTGAAATTGAATTTTCATTTTTTCAATTATCCCATATACTTTAAATATCTCTAGATTACTTACATATATCTAATACAATGTAAATTCTCTATAAATAGTTATTATACTAAATTGCTTAGAAAACAATGACAAGAAAATAGTTCATACATGTTCAGTACAGATCCAATTAAAACTGCATTTTCAGTAAGCAATCATTTTAATCCAGTGATGCAGAACCCATTGATGGAGAGAGTATAACCATATCAATTGCATTTTCCTAGAAGACAGGACCGTGACTCTGCCTTACATAAGGTTTTGGAATTTTCCCTTTGAAAAGCGGGATCTCCTATCAGACTTTCAAAGCCAACCCATCCGCAGCTTCTCTGTGCTTGAGGTGCTTGGTAGGAGAAAGAGTGGAAGAAAACAGAAGAAAAGGAAAAAGGAATCGGAGAGAGAGGGAGTCAGAGAAAGAGAGAGAGACAAGAGGAAAGGCAAAAAAGAAAACTATATACAAATTAGTGGTTATGAGAGATTAAATAAAGCTGTAAAGCATTGAAAACCGATAGGCAAATGATTTTTTAGTTAAATTAATTTGGCATAAAAAAGAAAAAAAATGAGTTTGTCTTGGTGCCTAACCTGTCAGCATCCACTGGAGGTCTTGTTGTTCATATAAAAGACTCCCTTCCTGAAGTGCAGGGCCCGTTTCATGGGCGCTTTCGCTTTAGAAGGCTTTTAAAGAGGTGGTGCTTAAAAAAAAGTGTCCAAAGTCTTTTGCATATAGCTATATACTAATTTACCAGACAGACAAATCCCTCTGGGTGACAATGTTAGCCTGAGGTACAATGAAGAGCTCTATCTTGTGACTTTAGGACAAAGGGACATCCCACCCAGAATTATACTCCCTACTAGGCTATCTAAAATTCCAAGTCTCTGTTAAAATGCAAATATCATTCCTGGAAGCAGTAACACATTAACCAGTTCACACCATTAACATTAGTTTCCCAGATGAGTTTTAGCAGGTTTTCTTGCATCAAGGTTCTAAGAGCATGGAATAAATCCCAGGAAATTTAGATTTTTATTTGGGAAGAAGGAAGTTGGGGTGATGGGGTGGTGGGTGGTATTGAGAAAAATGCTAGGAACAAAGTCCTTTCAGAAGGAAAGTCTTGAGCTGGCCATCTGGGTTTGTGGAACATGTCGGAAAAAGAAGCAAGTAACGGAAGATGCTTGGGGACAGGAAGATGAGGTGGAAAGAGAAAAGGCTGTGAGGTCCAATTTCTTTAATAACTCGGTATGAGTTCTCTAGAGCTCAGTATTTTTGTGGATAAAATAAGGGAGATTGATGAGATAATATCAGTGCTCCTTCGGGGACTTACATCCTAGGATTTTTTTGCCTCACAATTTTTGCTCCCCAATGAAGGGCTTTTAGCTACTGAGAAAGTTGGATTCCTAGGACCTTGGCAGGTGAAAAGCACTGTGATTAGAAATTGGGAGAGCAAGAAAAGACTTAGGGAAGAACTTGCAGCCTGTTCTCTCTGCTGATAAAATTCGAATAAATCACCCATTGGTTTGGAATTAGTAAAGAAACTACTTTCCTAGAGTCTGGTTGCCTACATATAGGGATGAATCACTAGAAAGAATGTATAAAGTTTTGTAGTTTAAACTATTTTTTTTCAACAAGTGGTACTGACGAGCAGTAATGGCTATCCCTGAGCCAGCAGTGATGGAAAAGAAAGGCTCACAATTCTGCAGTTTGATGACGTTACCAAAATCCATTAATCTCACAAAGAAGTTTCTTTGCTATTTATTTAACAGTCACCTCACAACAAATAGTGTCCTTTTAATGTATGTGAGATAACAGCTCCTTCAGGGAATTACATTCTAGGATTTTTTTCCTTACCAATTATTTTTCTCCCCAACAACTGACATTTAGCCACCGGAAAAGCTCAGTTCCTAGGACCTTCACAGGTAACAAGCTCTGTGCTTAGAAATGTGAGACCAAAAACCACTTAGGAACTAATATAGTATAATAATAATATCAGTAATAATAATAATATACATTTTGCAATGTGTGATAAAATCCTTTATCCTTTGGAGCTATTTATCTTTAAAAAGTGTCTTTAATCTCTGTTAATATCTTTGCTTAGTTCACAAGAAATAAGAAGGATAATAACTTTTAATTCTCTAATTCACAATGGAAGGTAAAGAAAAAAGTCTATTTTCCATAAAAGGAAAAATGAGTTATTTCTTACAATGTTGAACTATTTAGTCCTACAGATAGGACAGTTCTAGAAACAATTCAACCCAGCCCTTTCATTAAATATCATAAAGTGACCCAGATGTAAAGCAGGTATGCATTTCTTCAGGGACAACATCCCATCATGGACAGAGTGTGTACCCTAGAGCTTCAGGTAAGGGTTCAAACATCCAAATTATCACTTCCTAGGCACATGACTTAAAATTGGTTAATAAACATTCTTAAGATTTATTTTTTGTTGTTTGTTTGTTTCTCATCTGTATAGAAGTTTTGATACTTGTAATAAATAATATCTAGTTCATACATTGAGAAATAGTAATAACCAAGTTGTTAAGGAATAGTAATAACCAAGTTGTTTAGATGCCTCCATAGTTGGGGATAAGGCTAGCAAAACAGAAAAAGACAGCTAAAAAGTGTAAAAGACATATCCACTTTTAAGGAAAATTATTATTGTGAAATAATTGGTGCTGCTTGTATTCTCCCATTCAGCCATTTTGAATACAATTCCACAGACCAAATGAGGGGAGCATGAACACGCTAGGTAAGCGTTCTAAACTCTGGACTGTGTCCCCAGTCCTTAGTAATGGTAATTAGCCCTCCATCCGGAGCAGTTAGTAAAGCATAGAGTGAAATGAAAGCCACCAGAGAGGGTAAGCTCTCTGTGCCTCTCAACTGCATAAACCAGGGCAGGGGACTTACTTGGGTGCACTTCCCTGTGGTGTTCTTGTATTCCTTCCGTAAATCAGCTTTACTTTCCTTCTTTACATTAAATATCGGGCTCTTAGGTAGGTTCTTAAAATTTATTATCTTTTATTCTTTTAGATTAAAAAAATCACACTGTAGCTTAGGGTGTCCTAAAACACCCTGTACCCCTGGCTGGCCTTGAACTCATGACAGTCCTTCTGCCTTTGCATCCCCAGTGCTAGGATTACAGGTATAATCTACCAAGCTCAGTGTTTAATTTACAGGGTAGTCAGTGATTAAAACAAGGGACCTTCCTGATACTTTCAAACTGTACCATTCATGCATCTGTTTGTATGCAATCCTTATACACATGGTATACAGAAATATCTGAGTATAACCTTTTCTCATCTAATATTTTCCCAGAGGTTCGGCCTCATATTTAAACTCAAGACATTGAAAAGTAAAGATTCTTGCTTCTAATTCCTCTAAGAAAAACAGTGAACATTTTAAATAGTGTTTGTGTATTAAGAGTCAACATGACTTACACGTAACCATTTCATTTGTTTTCAAATTGCTTCCATTGAAATGGAACTCGGAACACAAGAAAATGTATCAGTTATTTTCATTTCCCCCAACCCTTGCTATGATGTGTGAGTCACTGTGCTCAAATTGCTATTTTGCTAGGCAACCCAAGCCTGTCTGCTTCTTTCTCATTGCTTTAGTCATTCCAGCAAGGCGTGACTTCCCCTGAGACTTGGGAATTACAGTTTCTGTTATAACTGACATAGTTGTCAGATGGATTTGTATAGCCAAGCTTTTCACTGTCCTGATTCAGGCCACAGTGACAATAAACCAGGCCAGTAGAATGTATATGTCAACAAATAGGCTTTGAGACTATGAAGGAGTATCAATATCTGTTAACATGTCACCACTCTTCCAAAATGAGTTTAGATTTTGCAGCTGAACCAAGAACTGAGAAAAGCAATAAACCCTTTCCTTCTACAAATTTATCTCTGGTCTTGTCATTGATCTGAAAGGAAGCTAACAATTTTAACTTCAAAACAAAATAAAAGGACTTAAAAATCTACTTAGGTTCCTCCTGCTCTACAGGACTGTACAAAAAGAGGAGAGGGAAGATCCTATATGATGTGATATAAGCGACTTTCTAAGATAACAAGTTTGCTTTCTGGGGGCTGAGTATGTAGCCCAGTTGTAGAGTACTTGCGTACCATCTGTGTGGCCCAGAATTCAATTCATAGCACTGCAAAAAAAAATGCTTTCTAAATCTTCTTTATGTTCTACCTAATAAACAATGGGTTTCTTTAGTTTAAATGCAAGCAATTTGCTCCTTAGCTGTTAACACAACATAAATATAAAACCCTTTAAAGACACATAAAGAAGAGGATTTCTGTAAAAAATTACAATATATGTATGCTTAATGAAAAATTAAAAACTTACTAGCGATACAGTTCTAAACAGTTTTCTATGGCTGCGAAAGTAGTGAAGTATGCTATACTACACAAGCAAACACTGTTGGAGCTACTCAACTAAGTTTTGCTTTGTTTTCAAGAAGCAGAGGTCTTCTAAATAATTTCCTTTTCAGTTAACCCATTTGAAAAATATTTATACCTGGGAGAAATAGATTACTGATTTTTTTGTAGGGTTAAATTTCAAACAAAGGGTCTTACACATGTAAGAAAAGTGTGATACTACTGAGCTATATCCACAAATTACTGAATTTGGAATGGAAATAATACACATAAGAAACTAAACAACTGGTTTTGACTTGAATGGAACATATTTGTTTAAGGAAAATAAATTGAGTTTGACAAATTCCCTCCATGTAGTGTTGGATGGTCTGAAACTCACTGTGTAGGCCATGCTGGTCTCGAGTGTTTGGCAGTCCTCTTCCTTCTGCCTCTACTTCTCAACTTCTAGGATTACAAGTATGTACCACCAACTCTGGCATAAGAAATTTTTTGTTGCTGCTGCTGCAGGGATTTTTGTTCTGTCTTGTTGTTTAGACAGGTTCAATATGTAGCCCAGGCTGAATTTAAATCCTTGCCAATCTATTCTCCTGCTTCAGTATCTGGGTCCCGGGATTAGAAACTAAGAAATTAAAACTGGCTTAGACATGGCAGCACATGCCTCTAATTCCAGCACTTGTGAGGAGGATCAATTCTAGGCCAGCCTCTGCTACATGAAACCCATTGTCAAAATCAGTAATAAAATAAATTAGTATTGGTATTTTGTTCAAATTTCACCAGTTTTCTAAGTTCACAGAAAGACAATGCAGGGCAGCTCTTTGCGCTTTCATTTCACCTATATCATAAGCAACCTATCACCAAGGCAGAGAGTAATTAATTATAACAATAGCAATAAGAAATAACAAAAGAACATCTTATTACCTGTGCAAAACAGTAAGCTCAATGCACTGCTAGGTCTGTCACATTTAATCTTCACAGCAACCTCCCAGAGATGAAAACTCGCAACTGTTTCTTTCCATTTGGAAGATAAGGAAAGTTGAGCAAAGATGTAAATGATATGGAACTGGAATGCTGGACAGTCTGGCTCCAGGGATAACACTTAACCACCAGGGTAAACAGCCTTAAGACAGTGCAGCATATCAGTAAGATTTTTTTTTAAAGTGTACAGAGGGTAACATACTCCCCATGGACCCAACCTAGTGTCGTCAATTGCCTTAAGTTGGTAGCTTTTTTTTTT
>LOEQ01004403.1:57345-69449 GCA_001685075.1 Bramus lutescens | reverse complement strand
AAGAAAGAAAGAAAGAAAGAAAGAAAGAAAGAAAGAAAGAAAGAAGGAAAGAAGTCAAGAAGGAAAGAAAGAAAGAATATATCCTGCGAAGACCGAATAACCTTACTTACCTGAAGCGAGGCTTCAAACTGCAGCTCTGAGGTCAGATCAGAATGAGCAGGAAAGAAGCAATCTTCTTCCTTCTTGTCCACTAAGGAATGACTCTCTCCACTTTATTGCTCTGAAGGCTACTGTGGGTTGGCTGTTTTCTGCCCTTTGGAGTCAGAGAGAGAGAAGTGGCTCATGCAAATAGCTCTCTGTTTCACCATTCTCCCAATTTCTAAGCTCACTCCCTACAAACAGGAAGGGTCACGACCCAGACTCAAGCTCTGTTTTTTCTTATGTCCTACTTATCAGTATTTAATCAGGATCTGTGTTGAGATGAATGTGTTTAGTATCCTCCATGCAAGGCAGAAATGCACAGTAACAAATACCAGTGTTCCAATCTCATCTAGAAGCAACGCCAGCATTATTTACATCCTTGTTTTGTGAGCAGTGCCTCTGGACAAGTTTTAAATGCAAAGAACTTGATTCAGTACTCAATATGTACAATGGCAAAGGAAATAATGCCTGCATACATGTCCCAAAGGAAAATTACTTGTAATAAACCAAAGTTTGTTCTTTTATTCTGTCAAGGCTTTAGAGCTACCTGCTTCAGTAACAAAAACATTTTTTTGTATACTTACTGGGCACATGGTATTATGTTAGATGTGCTCATGATTTGATGTTGTTTAGGGAAAATTGGCCTCCTGCTTTTTGAGTAGAGAAACTCCAATTAGGAGTAAAAGCCTCACAAGGCTGTTCTTAGGTCAGTAAACACAGAACTGAATAAAATCAGAAGAGAAAATTTCTCTTTATAACTTGGTTCAAACAAAATGAAGACTCACAGGGCTGGATTATATCTCATTGCGTATATAAAATAGGAATTCATCTATAATGACTCCTATATTTGATATTATCATCTGTAACATAATATAAGCAATTGTCATTATTCAAAATTGGAAAATATTACACACCAATTCATAAAACTAATTATTTTAGTTTAAAATGCAGCAATAATCCCACTGGCATATTTTATAGAACTTAAAAATAAGTATTTAACTAATTTTCAAAAATATCAACCCAAAAGCTCATTTTGCATAAATAAACTAATAACTAAGTAAATAAATTAAAGTTTGTATTAGTAGAAATTCAGCTAGTAAGTATAGAAAAATATGAAGGTAAATAAAATTATTTTGAAACTACTAAAGTATTAGCTAGTTCATCCATGCATGCAAAAATTAGTGGAGAGAATCATTATAAAAATAGAATACTTGTATAGTTAAAGCATTTCCCTGCAACATAACAATTAAGAGGCCGGATGATAGTGGCGCATGACTTTAATCCCAGCACTTGGGAGGCAAAGGCAGATGGATCTCTGTGAGTTCGAGGTCAACCTGGTCTACAAGAGCTAGTTCCAGAACAACTAGAACTGTTAGACAGAGAAACCCTGTGTTGAGAAAGAATAATAAAAAGATAACTATTAAGAGAAAAAAAACCTACTGATTTTAGAACGGAGAAATGAAATGATCAAAGTTAACATCAGTTTAATAGGACATATTGACATCATTTGTTTCCTGAAATGATATGAGAAAATAATAATACCTTTGTGATATTCCTAGCAGAATGCAAATTCTGACTACAAATGGAAATTGAAGAACATTCTACAAAATAAATACCAATACTCTTTAAAGGTGACACAGTCCTGAAAGAAAAAGAAAGAGCTTAATGCCACTTCAATTTTATGAAAATGAAGGCAATATATTAGTTAACATAATATTTGATCTTGAATTTACGCATTAGATAAAGAAAAGTTCAATGCTGGCCTTTAATCCCAGCACTTAGAAAACCGAAGCAAGCAAATCTCTGGGATTTCAAGGCCAACCAGTGATACATAGTGAGAACCTGTTCCCCCCCTCCAGAAAAAGTTTACTGTTAGATTTTGAAAAGGTCTTTAGTCCTTTAGATCAGATACTACTACACTATCACTAATTTCATGATTGTAATAATTGTGCTATGGTTATGAAAGGTGGTAATTATTGTAAGGATTTGTTCTACGAGGTTGAGGGTATAGCTTAGTGGAAGAATGCTTGCAAAGTTCTGGGTTCCAAACAAAACAACAGAAAAAAAAAACTGAGTATGAAATCACAGCAGTTGTGTGTGGGGTGAGTCATTAAAGATCCTCTGCTAAATGAGAACTTTATAGTTATCCTGGTCTCCAGTAGATTTTGTCTTTTTAAAAAGTTGTATACTTTTTATGATTTTTCCCTAAAGCTGAAATTATAAAAGGCAAAATCAAAAGACAAAAATATTTGAAAAGTTCAGTTGCTAATGAACACAACACTTGTCTATCTTTCCTTGTTAACTTGCTCCAAAATTTCTGATAGATGGGCTTTGTAATATTGGTTTGGAAAGATTCAATATGTGTTACCTTGAATACTTCTCATCTGTTACACAAAGGCATGGAAGACACAAAATGAGATATTTTCTCCAATTTCACTGTAATAGAGAGTAAAGACATACTAAACAAAGACAAAGCCCTCTGATTAGTGCTATAATAGAGTAACAGAAAGTGTGATATAAACACTCAGAAGGAGTTTATTTCCAGCTTGTAGGTGTCAGAAAAAGGCCACTAACAAATTAATCTTTGGGTTAGGCTTTAAGGGAAAGCAGGTTGTTGGCAGGTACAATTTGGGAGTTCCAGTGGTAAAGGATGTACAGGGCTCAGGGAATGACACATAAACCTCAGATGAGGAAAGGAAGTTCAAAGACCACCCTCTCCCAGTGACAGACACAGCATAGCGGATTTGTGCTTTTTGTTCTAAAATCCAAAGTACAATATGTTCATTATTTTGATTTTTGGCTACTGATACAATTTTAGGCTTACACATGCAAAATGCTCGGTTTGGGAAAAACCTTAGGAGCTTATCTAATGACCCCATTTTGTTGCTGAACTAAATGAGGGGGTTCTTGTAAGATCTCACAAAATGAGCAGCAACAGTAAGGCTAGGACTCAGTGCTCATCTGCACATTTAGCGCTCTGTCCCATTTAACCCTGTGAAACTTCCAATAAGGGTTGTGATCAGTCAGATGCATTCGTCTTCTTCCTGGATTCGCCAGTTCTTATCATCCCAGAACTCAGTCATATTGCAATTCAGCTCCATGTCTTTGTCGCACTCCTATCTTCATGTTAAGGCTTCACACTGAATATAGGCATAAAGGAACAGCTTCTAGGTACTCTGTGACAGCCAGCAAATAGTCAAATATTAGCTAACGTTGACATTCTATTCTCAGTAAGCCCACTCATGTGTTCATTTCTTCTGGTTGTAATTGGGTGATGAAACATTCTTTATTCTGAAACAAAACAATCAACAGAAAAGCCAAATTATCCTGTCATTTGTATCTTTTCAGGTGAAATCTTCTTAGGCATCCTACACACCCTTCCCTCACAATCATGTGCTTATTTTCCTTTCTGAAAAGATGACTTACAAATCTTAAAAATGCACTTGCTGAAATAATAATGTCTCCAGAAGGCATGAAGACAGGTCATGGCATGAGGGAGGGAGTTAGGTTAGAGGCTGGGAATGAAAAATTTCTACTCCTTACCCACCCAACTGTCTGTGTGCTCACTGAAGGCTTATCTCTAACAATTTGCTCCTTGCTGTAAAAACATCCTGATCATCCCTCAATATATCACTCTCATCTATGTGTATGTAGGCAAGATTTATGTGCCTAGCATAGGCAATTGCTAAGGGGGAGGGAGTGGGGATTTAGAGATCTTCTCACCTCACTGCTCCCTAGGCCTGCTGGGTCAAAGGGACAGCTAGAGATCCTTCTGGATTTCTAAGCAGTTTGCCAGTAAATCTTGAGATTCACATTGCAGGAGAAATAGTCCCTGTCATACCCAGAGACAGTTAAACCCATTTAAATTTGAACCCAAGTATCCAAGCTGGCCTTGAATAATAATGGGAAATGCACAAAGCACAAAGGGATGATATGGATGGAAGCAAGACATTGTGGTCTGCTCAGCAAAAGAAACACTGAAGTTTCCTTTGTTAATGAGTAATTAAAGGAGGGAGAAAGCAGCTAGTTCCAACTCTTCTGCTTAGAATCAGCTGCTGTTAAAATCAGGACCACAACTAGACTATGTGGAGATCCTGCCTTTTCGTCTGAGACACGCTTAGCTTATCTACCAAGTTATTCAAGATTGCATCATCTGTTGCCTTTCTTCCATTTCGCCAGTGTCTCCAGAATTCCTATGCCCCACAGGCCATTTCTTTCTTATTGGCTAGGTATGAAAATTGGCATGCTTGTCTTCAATTTTCTTTTCCTATTTAGCAATGCTGTCTATTTCTTTCTCTTTCACCACCGAAATGTGTCTGGCCATTATCATATTTTGCCAGGACATTGTTCAAAAAACATACTTAAATGGTTGAGACTGCTGATTATGTACTGAATTCCCCATCATTGAAACATTTATATTTTAATAAGACCCAATGATTCTTTGTAGAGGAGTTGTAAGCTCCAGAAGAAGCAGGATAAGATACCAAGTTTTGACTGATGACTCTTTCATACTAGTAACTCACTGGAGAGAAAAGGCTAGCCTTGAACTGGCAAGCCTCCTGCTCCTTAACTGCTAGAATTTCAGGTGTACTCCACCATACCCAGTTAAGTTACTGAAAAAAAAAATAGAAGACAGCTTCTTATGTAGTTCAGTTGTCTTCCAACTCACCATTTAGCCAAAGTTGACATTGAACCCCTGATACCACAGCCTCCACCTTCCTAGCATTGGGATTATACACATACACCATGACAACTGACTTTAAGACACCTTTTATAGGTTTTGACATCACTGATTGAAGCAGGTCCTGGCTATCCGTTTCACCCAATATGTGAGGATGGCCTAGTAGAGTACAGTAGAGAATCGTATGGATGGTACTATGGTAGCAAACAGTGTACTTATTTTATCCTCCATGGAAATAACAGTCATGAGTTAATAATCCAGAGTACAAACGAATTAGGCTTATAATGTGGGATTCACTGAGAAGATGAGCAGTTACTTATTTAACTATTTCTTGAATAACCTATCTACTCCATCCACATACCTCTCCTGTTACATCCCCTAGGACTGCTAAAATCACCTCCAATATAACATTCATTATCCATCCTGCTCAAAGCCACACCACTCTGGATGCTGCTAATTAGCTCTCTTTATGGATGGACACCATCTGAGAATTATATAATGAGAACAACCACAAAGTATGTGACTTTTAATCTTTAGTTCATATAGTTGCTTTGTAGACATTTCTAGCCATTCTGAGCCAGAGAACATCTTCATAATTTAGATAATTTAGATGCTATCAGAAGAATAGGATTTTCTGTTTTATATCTTGGCTACAAAACAGTTTCTGAGATGGCAAATCAAAAATTGGAAGCCACTTCAATCAAATTAAATATCATCATAGTCAATATGTTTTTCCTGTCCTTTTACTGTTTCTATAACAGGTTCAAAGTCACAGAGTTGGGCTTCTCAGCCCCGGGGAAGCAAATTATTTCCAGGGACAGCATGACATTTTCCAAAAGGAAATTATCTTTAATTTTAAGCTGAATGAAACAAATATTACCCAGACAAGCATTTTAGGAGGCAGGTGGGGTCATGTGTGTATTAAAAATCAAGCAGACAACAAGGTTGTCTTGACTTTCCCCTATATCAGAAATAAATAGAGGGAAATTCATAGGTAGGGAGAAAGCTGAGGATGGAGTACTCTCAACTAATTCTCTCAATGTAAGAGACTCAGGCAGAAGCAGAATTAAAAGTATATATCTTACACAGTCATCTGAAGGTCAGTGCCCCAAGCAGAATCCTTTCTGTAGTGGAGAATTCCAAAGGCAAAAGAGTTATTTTGACTTAAAGTAGAGTAGAATATTCTCAGGACTGGAGTAGTAGGTATACCCTTTCGATGACAACATGAATAGAAATACCTATCAAGCAGTTGTGTGTATGAAAAGATATCCAAAGAATGAGAGATGTATAATTCACCCTTGAAATCAAAATCCGGTGGATTTAATCCTGCCATTTTGTGTGGGGGTATGGATTAATTATTTTTAGGAGTTAGGAACAAGCACTGTAGAGTAATATGGAACAGAAATTAAAATAACAATTAAAATATACTTATGTAATGTTAGCTTGTGTGTCAGATTAGGGTATCATGGAAAATGACTAGTGTAGGTAAAAGGATTAGGGTTGAGGTATAGCATGAGGTCTTGATTATTCATACTTGTCATATCTAATAAAAATGTAAACTGCAAATATATATTTGTTTAATTTCTTTCTTATCAATATGTTAAAAATAAGGTGTAGCTTAGTTGAGAAAGTGCTTGCCTTGCAATCATGAAGACCAATATTAGGTTCCTACAGCCCATGAAAAAAACGAAAAGATTGGTATAACATGACATGAATACCAGTGTTCCTGGGGCCCAAGCTGGCTTAGCTCTAGTAAGTTCTAAGCCAGTGAGAAACTCTGTTTTACAATACAAGATGAATGAGAAGTGAAACACAACAGTTGAGGTTGTTCTTTGGCCTCTACACACAAATAGTACACACACACACACACACACACACACACAAACAAGACAAAAATCCCCACCTCATATCTAATGTTGTTATCATCTGTTATCTGTTTTGTCTCTAGACAAGATGATATTTTACTGAGTTATTGTGAAGATTAAATGAATCAATACATATAAAGGTTTAGAAGACTAACATAACTATCATCATGAATATCTAATTTATGCTCTTTAATGATAATCATAATTATCTCATTGTACAGAATATAATTTAATATAAAATTAGAAAACAATATGATTATAGAAAAAGCAGTTCTCTGGGCTTAGCTTCATTAGCCAGGTGTAGTGGCACACAACAGCAATCCCAGTACTAAAGAGTTAGCGACAGGAGGATCAGCAGTTTAATACCTGTCTCAGGTAGACAATGAGTTTGAGACTAATTGTGGTTACATAAGATCCTCTCTCAATACAAGGAAATTCAATTTGATAGACTATTCAATTTGTAGAAAATTCCTATAGACCAAGACACATTTCTTATTTGGAAACCATTCTACTGGGTGGTATTTGATTGTTTGCTTGTCTGTGAGACAGGATTTCATCTAGCCCAGTTTGTCCTTGAACTTCTGATAGTCTTGCCTCAACCTCCTGAAATTATAGGCATGAGCCACCATATCTGCTATATGGGATGATCTCAAACATTATTTCAAACACTAGTACTTTATTCTTAGAGGGCATTTACAATTTTACAAATAATTACTTTGTAATATAACACATTGAACTTTGTGGTACCACACATAACAAAATGAGTGGAGGTTTTGGGTTCAATGAGGGAGTGGATGGTAACTAGGGTCATGAGGACTTGATTCACAAAGTTAGTTCAGGAGTGTCTGTCTAAGGGTCATCTTACTGGTGTGAAAGAAGTCAGGAGTTAAAGGAAAGCAAAAAGTCCTTTGAAATATAAGTGGTAGAGTAAAAATATAGTTCATTTTCTCATTTAGATCCTGTATTATTTTACAAAATAGTCTCCACAGATAGTTAATACTAACAATTCCAATTTTCCTTCCATTTCTTCCTCACACAAGGCTTTCATTCAACCCATATTGAGTCCTTAATGTTTTGTATGCTTTCATATTTTGTATGTGTCACTCCTTTTCTTTGGCCAACTACCTTCAATTTGTTTCAAATACAATTACATTATCTTTGAAATTCTTCTTTAAAATATTTTTATTTTGCCATTCAAAGTAATATTTTTCCCTTTGTGGTATATTAATGGATATTTTTTATTACACTCTGTTCTCATTTTCTCCCCAGTCAGTCTTCTCAAATTTTGTTTTAAACATCATCGCTCATATGAGATCTCTCCTAATTGTTCTGGGTGTTTATGTTGCTTCTCTTACTATATTTAATATAATTGTTGGTGTCTTTCTCTTTATTCTCCCAATAAGTTAAAAGTATTCAGAAGACAGAGTTTTGAAACTACAACCAACCAACAAACAAATGAAAATAAAAAACACATGAAAATAAAACTGTATGTTTTAGAGATGCTTCTTCTCAGAGATACTGCACACTGATGTTGATGGCTAGAAGAGACAGCTAGGCTAAGGATTTTGTGACATGTTGAAGTTTTAGTGAGTCCCTAAACCTCCAGAAATTATAACCTTAAATTGTTACTACTCGCAAAGACACATAAGCCCAGGGAATTGTAAATATTCAGGTTAATAATGAAATAAACAGTAGAGAGAGGATACAAGAGGAAAGGGAAGAAGCAGCTCATCTACACCATAACAAGGGGTAAACTATAGGTGATTGAACTCTCAAGCAAGTTCTGAACACAACATTACTAAACTTGGAAACCATACAATCTTAATAAGAGCACAGGAATTAAAATGGAGCAAACATTTCTTTTCACAAAGGGAGTAGTTAGCAAGCCAATCCTAGGTTTGTATAGGTGGTTGTTTGACACTTTTCCTTAACAGTAGATTATTAAACAAAATAATAGTCCTATAAGTCAGTTACATCTTTGTCGGTGTGTTGGAATTTCTCTACCTCACAGGTATCTCAAGTTTATTTTCAAAGAAAATGTGATATTTGAAGTTCTTTTCAGAAATCAGACTAACTTTGTACAAAGGTCAGGCTGAATGTCGTTGTAAAAATTGTGCCTGACATTTTCCCACTTTGCTCAAATAGAAATTTTGCACAGCCATGAAGTGAAAGTTCAGAAAGGTTCTGGGAGAACTCTAGGTATTTCTACGGGCTTTCAAAACAAATTTGTTACACTTTGAATGTGCTGTGTCCCAACAGGCTCATGTGTTTGGACACTTGCTCCCTAGCTGGTGCCTCTGTTTTGAAAACAGTTGAACCTTAGGTACATGAGGCCTAGATGACAGATGTAGGTTACTTACAAGATATAACTTTGAAGGTGATATATACCTTTGGTTTTTTCATGAACTTTCTGCTTTCCTGTGAACATGTTGTACTATAAGATTCTGCCACAGTGAATGTAGCTGATCCAGCCAGCATGCCTTTCCCAACATAAACAATGGTTACCCCCTAAAACTGTGAGCCAAAATAAATGTTTTCTCCATTCAGTCATTTACACCAGCCATCCTGTCACAGTAACAAGAAAGCTAGTTAACACCAATGTGAGTTCTCATATACTGCTATATTGCCCTTTGTAGAGAATGTAGACAAAACCATCAATTATCAAGGGACATATCATCCCCTTCGTTTCAGAAATCAGGCTTTGCTCAGTCACTGAGATAAATGAGACCTAAACCTTTAGGTTTCCAAAGACAGAACAGTGATCAATTACTCACCATAAACATGTTGGCCTTTCTAAAGGTTGTATGTAGATGGGGACATCAGAAAGGCTCTCCTGTCTAGGCTGATAGATCAGTTGAGTTAAGCAGGCAACAAATTTGACAGATTCTTTTCACCTCATTACAGAATTAATTGATTATTTGGGTGTCAGCTTCCTAAATGTGATCTAGTTAGTATATCTTATTCATATTATCATTNATATAATATTTTATATTATATTATTTATCAATAATAGCACAGAGTAGATACATTAATTATTTTGTCTATAAACTGGAAAAAATATGAAATCAGTATGGTCTCGTTATCTGAAAATAAAGCCAGAAGATTGCATTGTTTCTTTTTAAACTGTAGTAGAATTAGTTCTCATTTTTCAGGTGAAAAGTAAAACAAGGTGCATAACATGTGTAACAATATCTATCCTTACTATCTAGGTACACCATCTATCTATTGTTAGGAACTATATAAATGTCTTTTAAAATAATATCCTTGTCCATGCTAACCAAAGCAATCAAGTTATTCAGCACAAATCCTATTAACATTTCAAGCAGTGGCTTTACAGAAATAGGAAAAAAGAAATTGAAATCAGTATGGAATCTTGGGGAACAGTGAATTGTCAAAAATCCTGAAAAGAATGGAGTTAGAGGGTTCACAACATTTATTTCAATATACAACAAAATGGTAATTCAAACAATGTATTATGAGCACAGATTCAGACATATTGACTTATAAAAACATAACAGAGAACTCCAAATAAATCTTTGTATATATGACCTATGACACAAGAGTGTCAAGTGTAAACAATGGGGAAAGTACAGTTTTATTCCAAGCCTGGTGTTGAGAGCTTGGTTAGCCACATGAAATAAATGAAGTAGTACCCTCCCCTTATACTACATATAAAACTCAGACACCTAAACATATGAACTTATAAAACTCCTAGAGGAAAACATAGAGTGAAATATTAGAAGAAAACATTGTCACTGATTTCAAGGACATAGGCAACAAAAGCAAGACTATGACTGCACACTAAAAGAAACAGTCATCAGAGACAAAATCCAATCTATGGAGTAGGAGAATAATCCTAGAGCTCATATGTCTGGAGCAGAGGACTGTGGGTCTGAAGGTATTCTGGACTACAAAGTGAATTCAAGGTCACTGTGGACTAAAGTAAGATTTTGTGTTTTGACAAACTTCCCCCATCTGCCCCAAATATTTCTTATAACTCAGTGAAAAAACATATCTGATAAAAAAAATGGCCAAGAATCCTGAAGAAGTGTTTCCTGAGAGAATAAATACAAATATCCAAAAGGTACATAAAATATGCTAAACATCACTAATTACCAAAGGAAAAAGTAAGACAAAACTTGCAATGAGGTGTGATCTCACATTAGATAGTTCATCAAGAAGTGGGAACCCAGATGTTAAATGCAGAAGAAATTGAATCCTCATCACTCTGGTAGAATTGTAAAGTTGTGTAGCCAAAAGGGAAAATTATTTTTTTGTAAATATAGAATTAAATAAAAAATATGGTATATGCATGATAAAGTATTATCTAGCCTCATCTAAGGAAAAAATTCATTATATGTTACATACTACAAGAAATGAGCCAGTTAAAAAATGACAAATGCTATATGGTTCCATCTCTATGAACAATATTAAGTACAGTAATTTCTCCTCATCCATGGAGGATACATATATTCTTTATTTCATATATACTTGGCTATGATAAAGCTTAACTGATACGTTAGGCACAATGAAAGATTTTCTTTTGTTCATGCGATAAGATCTGTCTCTGTTGCTCTGGCTGGACTGGAATTTGCTACAAAACCAGACATGTCTTGAACCTGCAGGGCTCTGTCTACCTGTCCTCACAAGTTTTGAGATAAGAAACGTGCACCACCATGCCTCGATACAATCAGAGATTAACAGTAATTACAGTATAACGAAAGAGCCATTCCATCGTACTCCAGTTGAAATGGCCAGAATCACTACTCTTGTACATTGGGAAAACTTCTTAGTGATTTAGACTTTACTAAAGCTCAAACACAATAATACTGTAATCCTTGCCCTGGTAACTGAGAAAATGACTAAGAAGTGGGGTAAAAGAATGCTGTATTTTCAAGGCAGGATAGTGTGGGATGACAAAATATTTCACCAAGTTAATTAGAATGATACAAAAAAATTGTGATTGTTACTACTGGAGCTCTCCTTTTACTATTTTAGACTACAGTTGTCTGAAACCACGAAACAAGAAAGCAGTGGTGATCCTATCCCTGTAGGACTACTGTGGTCAGAATCACAGAAACAAATATTAGAATGTGGAATGCTATGAGCAGAGAGGAGGGAAAAATAAGGAGTTGCTGCTCTGTGAGTATGGAGTTCCCGTTTCATCAGACAAAAACTTCTGAAGATTTATAATACAGCAATAGTGACTATAGTTCATGGTACTGGATTGTAGACCAAAAAATGACCAAAGGCTAGACAAATAGCTCATCCAGTAAAGATGTCGTCCTTGAAACCGGGGTTGATCCCTAAAACCCATGCAAAGGTGGAAAGAGAAAGACAACTTCACACAACTTCACAAAGCTGCAGTCTGGCCACCATACATGAGCTGTGTTAATTCTCTCTCTCTCTCTCTCTCT
>LOEQ01004403.1:16915-32660 GCA_001685075.1 Bramus lutescens | reverse complement strand
TTGGACTTCCCACAGGGCAGGGAACCCTGACTGCTCTTTGGACTGGAAAGGAAGTGGAAATTTTTAATAATAATAAAAAACTATAATAAATTTTAAAAAATCTGTATTTTAGGTTCATATAAGTCAAACATACTTTATTTTTGCTGTCCTTTGCTTGTTTTAAGGTAAGGTCTTAGTTTATGGCCAAGCTGAACTCGAACTCACAACAGGTCCACTACCTAAGCTTCACTAGTGCTTGCGTGGTGGCATAAGCCACTGTACCTAGCCTATTAACACATTTTCAATATGCCTTGAAATGTGCAAACCATGCATAATAAAGCAATACACTTAAATAAAGCTATCCAAGGCAACTAAAGTCATTTGTATTGTGATCCCCATGTATCATCAGAGTTGAAAGAGTAAATTCATAAATGTGGGCAAATAATACTCATGCTGGCTTTAGTCCCATGAATGAACTCTCCTATTTTAAATTTTGTAGCTCAGTATATCAGTTAAATATATGGAGACCTTGTTCTTTGTAAGAAAGGAGAATTATGGGATGTTCAGACATTAACCTTTTCCCTGGAAATGTCTGAGATGGGCTATATATGCATAACCTTCTTGGAGTATAAGACATCAGTGATTTTATTTTTGATAATATTTGCTGAACAAAATCTTCTAAGACTATTTACTAAATTATAGTTACCTGTATCTCATACTACTCACATGGAACTTTTCTTATAATGAATTAGCATGGTGATAAATAACTTAGCAGCAAATTTGGCATCATTTAGTGTTAAACATAATATTTTATATTAGGCTAAATGAATGTTTGTATTTTTCTTGAGAATATATTCATATAGTATTGGAATTATACATCAGATTTTTCTTGAGACTATATGTATATATAGAAAAACCTGAGGGATAAATGCAATTTGGAAGGAATCTATAAACAAATATCCATAGCAAAAACAAGCCATTTCATTTTTGGGGTGGAGGTCTCAAAAATTCTTACTTACATTGCAAAATATTATACACTAGTCTCACAAAGAATTTCACAAATAATTTCATGCTTTCTCAGTGAGAAGCAACACATCATAGAACAGACTGTCCAGATATTTGTGAGCTCCGGCAGCTGCTGCTGGATAAAGAAATGCCCACATTTTCATTCAGAAAAAGTTTCCCAGACATGCTATCTACTTATGGGTCGAGATAGCTCCATCTCTACAACATTTTTGAGGAATTCTTTAAAATGAATTTTAAAATTTGGTTTTCTCTACTTAAAAGCTATCCTGAAATTAAGAAAATATTCTAATTAGCTATTTTGACTTTGTACTCTAGTAGCATATAAAAAATCTGAACACCTATTCTTAAGAAAACTATGTTTTAAAAGAATATAAAAGGAACCATTTGCTCCATGAAACTCCAAGCCAGAATGGAGAATACAAGTGAAGAGATATGAAGCGTCCAATATGACATGCCATTTTTCAACTTGACACATTGTGGCTTACTGGTCTCTCATGGGACTTACCTGCTGTTGTTCCTTATCATCAGCTTTCATAGCCAGAATCAGGTTTCTAACAAAAGTCTGGAGCTTAAAGTACTTTTGCTTTTGAATCTCAAGCTCATTTTCAATGAATCTGACTTCTTCATTCTAAAGGGGAAAACACCAAACAATAAGATTATCCCATGTAAACTCAAGCCTGTGTGTGTCTGATGAATATGAAAACTAAAAAGCAATCAGAGTATAGAAACAATAAAAAAAATTTAACCGTAAAAGAATATAAAATACAGCAGGAAATTATTGTGGTATTCAAAGGTTGCCATTTAAACCATCAATAGAAAACAATTTACAAATAGATTCCAGGAAGAGAAAAACAAGAGAGACTTATCTTCTTGGAAACAACTTTCCTATATCAAACTCAATTAGAAGATGTGAGTCACTGGAGACCGGCCTTAATGTGTGATAACTTCTGGTCTTCTATCTGCTTGTGGATGCAATGTGACCAAGCACCTCACACTTCTGCCCTCATGCCTTTCTTGCCCTAAGAGGCTGTATTTCTTTGAGCTTGGAAAGTTCCCAAACAAAACCCTCCGTTAAATTGCTTCTTGTCTGGTATTTGATTACAGCAATGAGAAAAGTAATTAATCCATAAATTAATAAAATTATTGTCAAATTCATTTAATTGTACATTAAATTTAAGAGGTGAATTTCACTGTGGAGATTTTTTACTGTTTGGAAGTTATGTAATATAGTACACTGATTAAATAAAAGCATACACAATATCTCTAATAACAATTATAACAACATTAATAAAATTTAAGCTGGACATTGTGGTATATTTCTATTAATACCAGTACTCAAGAGTTTGAAGCCAGCTTGGGATACATACTGAGATGCTGACTCAAATCCCAACCAAACAAAAGAAACTTAATTCCTTTCATCTAATAGAAACTTGGCACCATTTGCCCATCAATCATCTCCCAGTTCTCTCACCATGCAGCCTTGCATGGCCACCATTCTATCCTGTTTCTCTGAGTTCAATTGTTTTACATTCCAAATATAAGTGAAAAGATGTCATACTTATGTTTCCGAACCTGGTTTATTTCACTTCTAGAATTCTATTTATACTTCCACGGATGGCAAATAATTACTTTTGTTTAATAGTATATGTGGAGAAGATTATAAATAATATAGATTCCCACAATTATTTGAAAGGAAAACCTTAAGGTTCTTACTCATAGAAAATAAGTATTTGAAGAGATGTATATGTTGATTAGGTTGATTTTCTTTTAATTGTATTCATATACCATACCATAACCTTGTACCTCATGAATATATAAAGCTACAATTTGTCAGTTTACAATTGAAATATACATTATGAAAAAATAAAAATTAATAAAACCAAATATCAATCAGTCTCCTTGACAAGAACTGTAGAAGTAGACAGAATCTTCTTTCTACTGGAGACCTGGACTCAGAGTACAGGAGGGCTTTAAACAGCATTTGTTCAAAGAGCTTCCTAAAGACATATTAAAATTAGTTGATTGTATGAGTATTTTAGAATTTCAGTAAGGTGGATGTTGTGGTATTAATCACATCCAATCTGTGAACATGTTTACTATATCACTTATTAGATCAATTTATATCTTAATTTATGTGATGAAACTGCTTCCTTCCAGACCACTTAATAAGCGAAACATCTGTCCAAACGAAATTTCTATTCAGTCACTAACACAACTAAGTTAAAAGTAAGCATTCTAAAGAAATTCAACATGCTTCTGCCATGATGTGGTTTTACTTTTATTAGAAGTAATTGTCAGAGATTTGTATTAATAAAATGCTGACCAGAAAATGATTTTCTTCTGTTTTGTTTGCTTCATATTTGATGCACATATATGTGGTATATGTATGTGTGGTATATGTGTGCACATACGCATGTGTGAGTCTTTCTTTCTCACTCTGTGTGTGTGTGAGTGTGTGTATGTGTGTGCATGCGTGTATATAAGTCACAGGTTGATAACAAGTATTTTCTTCAATTGCTCTCCAAGTTCTTTTCTGAAACAGGGTCTCTCACTGAACATGAAGCCCACTATTTCAGCTAGGCGTAGTTAGCCCTTTGTCTCTGCCTCTCCAGCTCTGGGCTTCCAGGTATGTTTCACAGGCCAGGCTTTTCACATGGGTGCTGGAAATCTGAACTCAGGTCTGCATGCTTCCTTAGCAAACACTTTACCAATTCAGCCGTCTTTCCAGTCCTTGTTTTGCTTTTGCTGTTGGTGAGGTTTTTGAATTGTTATTTTCCTATTTCATTTTCTTCGAGACACAATCTCATATAACTAGGATATCCTTGAACTTGCTGTACAGTTGAGGGCACCCTTGACTTCTGATCCTCCTGCCTCCACTTCCCAAGTTCTTGGTGTCCAGGTGTGTACTAGCACACTAGGCAGAAAGCCATTTGAATACAGGCTCTCTCTATCATTATTTAATGGCGACTCATTTGCATTCAGTCTGCCTGAGCTGTACTCATAGTCCATCAAAAAACATTTTAGAAACATTAGTTCATATTTGCAAAAGTCACGAAAGCATCTTTTCATAGGAGGATCTCTAATTTTTCATGCAAATATTTCCCTTCTTCAGTATTTATGAAATGTATGAAAAGCATAAACAACTTTAAGATAATTTAATATTGTAGACATTTTCTTCTCAGAAATGCTTTTTGCAAGCCTATTAAATGCTTCCTAGATTACAGGTAGTAATTTATGTGTGCGTTAGAGATTTTCTTAAGTCAGGAGAATACTTAGGAAAGCAACTAATAAGACAATAGCAGACACCGACTTTTACAAAATAAGGCCTAGTTTATTTTTGCTAAAATACCTTCCCCACATTCCCAAAAAACTGTTTATAATTTGGCAAGATGATTGCTGTGAGACACAAGGTTGCAAATATGCCAGTGCTTTGATCTTTGGGAAGGCTATTAACAGCTACCATGCCTGATGTCTTATTTCATAATATAGTTACTCATGCCACAGGTATTGCGTCCATCAGCTTTCCTTATAAGGATCTGGGATTAGTTAGCCTCCAGAAATATGAATTTCTACCGATGCATCTCAGTCAGACTGCTATAAAATCTAAACTTTATATTAATAAAATGCACTATAGAGAACATTCTTTTAGTTTGCTATAATAAATCCCAAGCATAGAAGATGAATTCAATGTGGGAAAGTTTAAAATGCTGGAGCTTCTAATATTAATTGAATTTATACAAATAAACACTTGGGAGAATATTAAAATTATTTCCAGAGACAAATTAATTTATTCAATTACTTTCTAAGCAACTGCTTACTAAACATCTATGTGCCAGGCTCCCCATCCAAGTAATACATAGGTGATTAAAATACATTTCTCTCTTCAAGAAACTTTTTATGAATATACTTAAGAAATTAAAAAAATAACTTTCACCCCTAAACAAAGAACACTAGTGTGCCTATTTAAATAGAGTATAGCAACTTTATTCAAGGTATTAAATTTCTAAACTGATATGTTCTAGAGCAATGCTCAAAATAAGCAATGGCAACTCCAGGCCCAAAGTTCACAGATGGTAAATGCAAGCATTTGAAAATAATGTATAAATAAATATATTTTTGCTATATATGTGCACAAATATTGCAAATTCAAGGAAAGAAGCCTAAATGTGATGGAGGTGATTATAAAGAATGATCAATTATGGGATCCCCTGTTCCCACAATGTAAAACATTGGATTACTAAACTGTCCATTAGAGTTCAATGCAAGCATTCACTGCCTATTCTGCTCTTCCCTCCCTGGTCTTTAGCTGCAAACTTTCTCAAGTGAACTGCCACAGAACAGGGGAGAGGTCCTGGAAAAGAATCCTCTATGTCTCAGTCCAACACTGTTTGACCTGTTCAGGAGTGCTAAGTGGGGCACACTTAACAGCTGTGCAATCTAGTCCTCTCGCCTGCACTTTCCACAGCCCGTGCCAAGCAGTGACCTGGTCTGCAAAGTCATTCTAATCCTGAACTCAGTAGTTAGAAGTATTATATGACCACAGGGGAGTTATTAGCATGATCTCTTCGAACTGAAAACCAGCAACTTTATAATTCAGCTAGTTGGGAATACAGTTTATTTTTACTGAAAATGTATTCATTTTTAAGATAAGATCACATTGTATATTCTAGGCTGGCCTTGAATTAATGGAGCTCCTCCTGCCTCAGACTGGTGAGCGCTGGGATAACAAGTAGGACCTACTATATCTACACAGAAATATAGTTTAAATATATAATTTTATTGTGTTCTTTGACCACTCAGAAATAAATTTCAAGAGACAATTTCCCTCTGTGTCTATAACACTCAATATTTTAAAGCTTGTAATGCTATGAACAAGAGGAAAACAAAATGTACAATGGTCTAAAATTCAGTTAAACTAGTCTAAAACTGCAAGGATTTTTTGATGAAAGTGAAAGCTGTTTTCTAATTAAATGGTGGTCTTTGTTACTATCATACGCTTTAAATTCTGATTAAACTCCACAAAAAGAAACTTGGTATTTAGAAAGAAGCACCGTGTGCCAAAATTTCAGAAAGTCCAAAGTTTCCTAGCAAGATAGGCTGCTAAGTAACAAGGGGAGAGCACTTGTACACAAAAAACAAACTGACAAACAGACTGATAACTTATGTCAAAATTGAGTAAAAACAAAATTATGTGTGACACACTAACAGAGGATGCCTTCCAATTTAGTAACAAGTGGCATTAAGAAAAGGTCATCTCTATTCATATTCACCCTGTATTTTCATTGCAAAGTATTTTTCAAATTCTTATAAAATTATATCA
Source organism: Bramus lutescens (assembly GCA_001685075.1). Classification (NCBI taxonomy): domain Eukaryota; kingdom Metazoa; phylum Chordata; class Mammalia; order Rodentia; family Cricetidae; genus Bramus; species Bramus lutescens. The sequence continues at coordinate 26,335 of LOEQ01004403.1, read as the reverse complement.
AGTATAGTCTTAAAGACAGTCTTGGAAGAAACTGAAATCCAATATAAAATTAGCAATGGACGCTGGAAAAGAAATTCTCCCATTTCCTAACATGTTCTTGTTATTGTTGTGTTTATTTTGTTTGAGGCAGGGTCTTTCAGTGTTGTCCAGCCTGGTTTTAAATTGCTAAGCTAAAGTGATGCTCCACATATACCTGGGACTTCATGTACACACCACCACCTCTCTCAGCTTTACCATAAATTCCACATTTACCTCCACCACGTGTTGTTCCCACTTGAACATAATCAATGCCAATTTTAAGCCAGTAAACACTTGTTTTTAAAAACCATAACAACCAAGCAAGCCAGCAGTAATAAAATGTCCAACATTTTGACTAATTTTCAATCAGGACAGAGGCCCAGATTGCCTAGTCTATCAAATGGGGAAATCAGAGGCACTATAAATCTTTTCCACTCAATAGCTCCCCTTAATGAGTTCAGAAACTGAAATTCCTTTTACCTTATAATCCAGGAGAGAATTCACTTGTTCTACCTCGGAATTGCTTATCATGTCACTTTCTTCATCATCGATAATTTCTATTTTCTGTAACATAAGCAAATAAACTTTTACAAATATGTATCAGATCACTACACACAATGTGTCCAACATACCTATTTAATATTTAGTTTTGGTGACAGAGAGATTTAGGTTATCTGTATTAAACTTTGATAATTGGCTCCTTGGTGTTACACACAGGATGTGTCTGTGTTACCCCTTATGTCTCTAATTGGTGATTGATATGGCCCTTCTTGGATAAGGAACTAACTTTTAATCTTCTCTCTCTCTCTCTCTCTCTTTCTCTCTCTCTCTCTCTCTCTCTCTCTCNACACACACACACACACACACACACACAAACACACACACACACTAGAAACGGGTTCCTTTACTGTCTCAACATGAACCTTCCTTCTAATGAAAATGTTAACATATGGCATGTATCCCAAAGGAAAATACAAGGTCTAAAAATTCACATATTTAATGTGCCCCATTAGCTAGACAATTGAAGCAGGCATCTATGATAGAATAATGAAAATTGCATGGGGATTTGTTTTCCTCATTGGACAGTAACAAAGAGAGCAAGGAGAGGACAGAGACGAGAGAGGTTCCCGTAGATTCAGAATTAAGGCACAACAAACAAGGCTTGTGAAGTATCTTGTGTACCATAGATAATAAGTAAATATCTGTCAAAAGGTAACAATACATCTCATTGCTGATTAAAAGAATGACCAATAAGCTCCAACTGGAACGGTAAAACAAATTATTTAATAAGAAAACCTTTTAAAAAATAAAGAAAAAACAATAAAATCAGTTTAAATATTATCCTTTGCATGTAAAACAATGTAGTTAAGGGGAAACAAACTGTACCTTAAAACATTTAAACAATGCCAACCAAAAGTGAGGTTTAAACAGAGGGAAGATAAACCAGATTTAGTCAGTAGTCAGTATTTTAAGAACAAGCATATTAACAGCAGCGTGTCATAGGCAGAATATGAAATTAGACTTTCTACCTGGAAATATATATTATATATCTATATCCCATATATATGATTAAAATATATGTGATTAAAAGTCACAAACAAACTTCGAATCATCATACTTGATGTACTGCTGTTGAGGAAATGATATCATCACAGGGCTTTTGACCTGCTTTCTGTGAGTCAGGGACAGCTGCAGTGAAATTGCCTTCTACCACTGTGTGGAGATGCGTCTAATGCTTTTTTTCTATGTGAATCAGGATAAAGTTGAGTCTTAATCATATCAGCCTTCTCTAGGCTTTACACTTCATATTGCCTGTTCTAAGGTTTTTAGATTTGGTACCTGTTTGAATTGATTCTGGAAAAATAGAGGTAGGCATTTAAGAAAATTAGGTACCAACAGCCACTGTATGGAGTTGTGCATATAAATGGGTCTTATATGTCTCTGGGATTTGTCAACCATGAATAATTGGGGGCACTCAAAAGTTACAGGCAGAAAAGATCAACCTTTGAAAGTTTGAAGTTTTGTCTCTGAAAATCAATTGTTCTTGAAAAATTAGGTGCCTAAGTGACTATGAGTCATACCATGCCACGACTTCATTTATTATTTTTAGTTGTCTGCTGCTGGGGAGATTCAATGTAGAGAAATTCAGGCTAGAAGTGAACATATCTTTGGGGGAAAAGACATTTCAATTGGAAATAATTATTTATATTTAATATACTATAATTAAAATCTAGAGGAAAAAGAGATATTCGGCAAGATTTAAAATATTAGGAGAGTTCACTGTGGAAAACAATAATTATAAGTCATTCAATAGAAAAATAACTGCCTTAAAATCAAACCTAATTTTTCAATATGCCTGTTGAATTGAAAGTCAATGAAATGCAATCCAGAACTCTATTTTAGATGTAGAAAAGAATGCTAGATATTGTTGGTATTTAACAAATATGAGCCCAAATATATATTGTATGTGTTCTGCTTTTATCAAATAGATGTTTAGGATTATAGGGTCAAAGAAATAATGTCTGTGATAGAAGCTACAATAAATTATGACATCACAACTACTTTGGAATGGAAAAATCATTATATATGCGATTTTAATGAAAATTATGCAAAGAACATTGATTCAAAAGCAAAAATGAAAATGTAATGGAATTTCCCTTTGTGTCTGGCATTGTTTAATACTATCTTGATTTCTGTACCATTTTGTAGGGCCAAAGTAGAAACAAATTCTGCTAACACAGCTGCTAAGGGAATATCACTATATGTTTACATTTTTTCCAATCCAGTTTAATCCACACACAGCCTGTTCCTGCTGCTATTCAAATTCTTAAAATATTGTCTTTCTTTCTTTGCTGTGATTTTGAACGCAATTACCAGAGTCCAACTTAACCAGGGAAAAGAAAAGTTTCCAAATACGGTATAGATAGGTACAGTCTAAACAGACAAACCCTTGGATGCAAGCACTTGTACTAACAAAGGCTTCCTCCACAATCTCCACCTAAACTCCACTTAAATTCTACCATCTGTCAAATTAAACGAATCCGCTCCCTTACCAGCGTGTTTAAGAAAAATAACTTGTTATATGTAAAATTTGTCATATTTGAACTAAGTTTTGGGTTTTCATACTTGGAAATCTCTTAAAGTTAAAAAATGAGAAAGTGTTTAAATTTTACTTATTGAACACTGAAAGATGTATTAAATTCATAAGGAAAAAGCTCTGCTTTAGTTTACAGAGTGAAACAAAACTTTATTCTGACAATACAGGTGGTGTCATCAACTGGCACAGTGTTCTTAAAATCCATCCTGTAATGAGGAAAGAATTTTAAACTACATACCACATTATCTGCAGATACTGCCTGGTGCTCTTCATCCTTCTGCATCCTAGTCTCATCAGGGATGATGTCACTGGGTTCCTCTATAAGAAAAAAAAGTGAAGATTTCATATCTTGTATCTCAAAACTTTACTGAAGTTTTAAAATAATACTTAAATAATGCCTGTTTTACCAAAAACATACACATGGCAAATCTATTACAAATGTGCTTTGTTGTGAATTTTATTCATATTCAAGTCACATATATTTTAATTAGTTTGTTGATGTATAGAAATACAGGGATTATCATCACTCTTCTATTTCTAATAGGAAAGATGAGAGAAAACTTTAGCTTTAACAGTGGATAAGTACAGAAGTCATTTAAGTACTATTAAGTTGCTAAAAGTGAAATAAAACGACCTACTAGCAAATGAAAAACTGAAAATAATAAGATCTATGATGTAGGCTTACATAATTTTGTATTTGTAAAAGAAAAACATAGCTTTTTAATGAATTAAAAAAGAATGACACAATTTGTGCTTAAGTGTTTCCGTTATTATCCTGTATAGAATTATATATAACTATAATGGTTTTTACTTTAATTTTTAATTTTCCAAGTTTTGTTTAGTTAAGCTCTTCTGTAACAATACTCATTTTTGTTTTCCTTTCTTTCCTATTTTTTGTTGATAAGGTCTTATTACATAGCCCTGGCTGACAAAGAACTCAACGTAAACCATATTAACCTTAAAGTTTCAACAATTTTCCTACCTCTGCATTCTAAGTGGTAAATTTACAGGCCTTTCTACCCCTCCTGGCTTTGCTCATTGTAATAAAAGAAAACCAAAAATTTCTCAATAAATGGCATAAAATTACAAAGGCAGATTTCCAATTTTATGAAAATGCAGGTTTATTTAAGTACTAGTATACACATGCTTACTGTTGTACACACTTGTACATATGCAAAGAGAAAATACTTGCAAAATATGGCCTTGGTCTTGTTTACACAGAGTTATTCACTAAGGAATAAGAGTCTTTACATTTCCATGGTACTTCCAAATATTTCCTACAATGGAGATGCATTTTTTGGATCAAATTCAATATTTTACAGTAATAAAATAGAGAGAAATGTTATAAATTCAGAGGATCTAGTCTAATAAAAAGCTCTTTGTGATGAGCTATGTCAAGTGCCTGCATACATTACCCTTAACCTCTTTATTTTATTTATTTATTTATTTATTTATTTATTTATTTATTTATTTTTACTTTATTTTATAGTACCCTCTCCCAGATGCTTTCAAAACAGAGTAGCAGTGCTTATCTCTGGGTCTCTCTTCTCTTCACAGCAATTTCATGGAGATTATTTGGATATATACTAGTAAAATTCCTCAGATCATAGGTAAATAACATTTTAATTCAATTTATAATGCAGAACAAAAATTTTTATCAGCCCTCCTATGATTTTCCTAGTCCATTCATTCCCACATATAAACATGGAGAAGTATTATGAGAAATTCAATTAAGAGAATTGTTTATGAGAATTTAAGTGTATGCTATCCAAGAAAACTTCAGCAGAATTTTAATACAATGTTCTGTATAAATTCAATTTAACTTTCTTATCTCTACCATACACTTTAAATTAAATTTTATTGTATGTACTTGTGGTATATAACACAATATACATTTATATATCAAAAGACCACTACAATGAAATAAATTAACATATTTATCATTTCACAGTTTCCCATCCCCCAGGCAACAGCTGCTATCATCGCATACAGAAAATCCTGACTACACAATACATTATCATTAACTATGGTCTTCACTCTCTTCATTAGGTCTTTCCCCTTATTCATCACACTGCACTGCAAGTTTGTACCCTCTGAGCTGTATCTCCCAGTTCTCCCCTCCGCATTCAAAAATCCACTCTTGTATTATATTTGATTTATTTGACCTTCCTTGCCCTGCTATTTGCTGCAACACGGATGAACCCAGGGATGTTAACTAAGTGAAATAAGCCAGACAGACAGAAAGAAAAAAATTGCATGATCTCATTTATTTGTGAAATGTTAGGCATTCAATTTAAAATTTTATAAAAACAATGAATCCTAGACAAAGAAATGTTTACCTAGTCATTATTTAGACATTTCAAGTAACAGACATTTCGAGTCCTACATAATCAGTGATGCAATGAAATGGCAAGAGGGAAAATTTTCATTAGCTTTAGCTGCAGATCTGATATTAGATATTGTGGTCTCAGAAGAGGGGTTATATTGCTCATCAACAAGATCATTACTGGTACTATTCCTTACAGGATTGCTGTACACTTTAGATTTACTCATAACTTTATATACAGTTCTGGTTCACTGACAGCTTATTTATGCATGGTTTGATTATTTTAGGAAATTTAAATAAAAGCTATTTTGAGGCTTCTGAAATAAGAAGGTGCGGAGTGATAAACTGAATAGGGGATGCTTCCTTCTGCATATAGATACTTGCAGCGTCAGCAAAAGTTTAAGATCCAGACACTGGGGGCTGGAGAGATGGCTCAGAGGTTAAGAGCACTGACTGATCTTCTGGAGGTCCTGAGTTCAATTCCCAGCAACCACATGGTGGCTCACANGTGCCCTTTTCTGGCCTGCAGGCATACAAGGAGGCTGAACACTGTGTACACAATAAATATATAAATCTTAAAAAAAATGATCCAGACACTGTCAATGTGTTTTGGTAATTCCTCAAAACAAGCAGCTTTGCTAATTGAAAAATAAAAAATAGAATTAAACAGTGGAACTCTAGAGGGCACCCTATGTGGTGGCTATAAGCTCACACTAAGTAAACTATGGGGAGTTATCTTTTCATGCATGCACTGGACACACTCCACATACTAAGATACAGTTGAAAAAGAGGCACTTCTACCAATGTAATGTTGTAAATATTGATTATTTCTATACTTTAAACCATTTGCCTCTCAGGATAGTGAAAAGTCTTTAAATTTCTCAATAATAAATATATTTTGGTAGAAAACAAACTTAAAATGAAGGAGGTGAGTTAGCCAAGTATTATTTTTGCTGAAGTTTCCAAGTTGTACACAAGGCGTGGAGCCATGTAGCATTTCCTTCCTTGTCAGATCAGTCCACCCATGCCTAGCTTCACTCTCTCCCAGGAAAACAGAAAAGAAATGGGGAAGAGGAAGGTCAAGCGCAAGGAAGAACTGAGTTGTGTCAGAAGGTCTGTGTCAGGGACCGACAAGCTTGCTCAAAACAAAGGATTGCATGTGAAACTGTTAAGGGATCATGAACATTTTCGGTTAGCCGGCAAAGCTAGCCCCTTCTCACAATTTGAAGGAATATATTTTTCCTTGTAAAGACACTAAAAGAAACTGTGTGGTTTTTTCATGTGTTTGGATTAACATGTATTATAACATGCAAGCACCAATTTAAAAGTCTTTCCCCTTTTAGACGTTTAAAATACTCTAATCCTGTTAAATTAACAGTTGTGTACAAGGACTATGAATTCTAATTGTTAGGTTTCTGAATTATCTTTATAACTCTAAGAAGACTTCAATGCAAATCTCAATGTAAACATTATCTAGCTACATTTTCCCAAACTGGAAGAGAATATAGGTCAGTGCATTTTAGAGATCAGGCATTAGTCTCAGCCAGACGATACAATTAGTTCTTACAAAAAGATCACATAGCCAACTCAGTCAGATTAGTACTCTCCATCAGCGAAATGAAGAAATTGTACAGGCCTAGTAGGAAACAGCATCAAAGGGGCTCTTTCCAGTCTTTGAAAATGCTTTTCTGCTGCAATTTCTGATGAGAATGAAAAGGTTACTGTGCAATTGTGAAAAATAAGCCACCGGGGGGAATTCTAGGCAATTGTTTTACATCTCATCCTGTGTTTTTTGATTCATACATTAAATTCTTTCTCTTATTTTTCTCATTAGGTCTTGATTACTATGCCAGATATCTAGACAGCATACTATTATATGACAAAGGATGCCAGTAGAGGAGCAGTGCTTTATTAAATGCAGACCATTAACACAGACCTTAAAATTAACATGCACTGTGTTCCTATTAAGTGCTTATTTTATAAAATTCTGTTTCAGGAGGAGAAGCGGCAGTTGAGAATGAAACCCTGCACTCAGGGCCTTTTGATTCCTCAGAGTATGTCCTCACAGCAAGCCTGCCTTTTCAGAGAAACATACAAACCTCTTCTTCCTTACTTCAAAAAGCTGTTGGGCATTGGGCTCCTAAAGACCCCATCATGTAAATACTGCTACCCAAGAATCTCCAGGCACATAGAATTTTGGAAAGACTAACAGAAGACGAACACATATTTACTAGACCAAGCATATGAGGACAAATGACCTTAGAAATCCTACAACATTTTTTTTCTTAATGATTTTTAAGCCTGCGTCATCTCCTGCCCCTCTAAGTTCTGCTATCATTTGCAGCCTTAGGTGAGAATTATGGAGGAGAGGAGGAGAGGAAGAAGGAGGGAGAAGGATGAGGGGAGGAGAGAAAGAGAGAGAAAGAGGTAAAGAGTCAGAGAATATTCACATTTGATAATCTTCCAAACACCTGGACTTAAAAATCGCTGTCCTCTCAACAGTGACAGTTTCTCGGTCCCTATCATTATTCTACTCATTACAATTTGCCTGCCTGCCCCCAGGGCATGCAATTAATTGCTTTTGCAAAGAACCTCTTAAAGACTGATTCAATGGCCTCTCCTTTCTACTCAATTTCTATGATATCATTGAGATAATAACCCCTCTTATTTCTGAAATCTCTTTCTTCCCTTGCTTTTAGTAACAACACACTATCCAGCTCTGTTCTTCCTGAAAGTTCTTTCAGTGGCTATTTTCCCCCTGGGGCCCAAAAATGTAAATATTTCTCAACATACAGTCTTTCTCCATTGTCTTGTCTTGGTTTGGTTTGGGATTTTAATTTTCTCAATCAAAACTCTGCTTCTGTGGAGAGGTACTAATTGGCCTCCGTTTGTCAGATTGCTGTTTCTTCTCCCTACTTAAAGCTCTCTTTTGAGTTCCAGACCCATATCACCCAAGAGGTCTCTGTGTATTTGCTGCTATTTTCTAAGCCTCAGAACTGCAAACCGAATTAATCTATTTAATATGATTGGAGTAAACATTCTGCATACATTTTGAGGAGGAATTTGTGAGAAGATATAGCTAATAATTTTACAGTTCATTTAAAGCTAAAATAAAAACTTTATCAGATAGTAAGAGATTTTATAAAGCCACAGTTAAAATCAGATAAATATAACATAATAAGAAGTTCAGAATTTTCTCATGTGTTTATGTATGTATACCTGAATATGCATATGTATAAATACATAAATTTTGAAAGCTGTACTGTAATTAACTGGACAAAGAATGAATTATGCAACAAATAGTGTACAACAGTTGCTTAACTATTTGGAAAAGTAAAATTAGGTATTTTCCTCACACATCTTAAGGCAAAGTAAATTCTCAGTGAAATTAATATAAAATTGTTAAACTAAAGCCATAAGGATGCCAGAAGTGAATATATGAGCTTATTTTCACAACTGTATGCAAGAAGAGACTTTAATTAGGAATGCAAAGGCAGAAACCACAAGGGAAACTATTGCTATGTCTGACAATGTAAAAATTACACCCCAAAATTTTACCATGAAAAAGAACCAGGAGGTGGTGATAGGAGGATCAGGAACAATGACAAATTCTAATTCAAAATAATCAAATCCAAACTTCATCATTTCAATAATACATCTTGTTATCCTACATAATGTCACATTGATAAAACTATCCCATTAATAATATTTTGATTATTCTCCTAATCCCAAAAAAGAGGAATTGTTCATCTCATTCTTCAACTTGGGGTGATATTGTTTTGTAGTCACCCTCCTCTCTACATTGGAGCTTCTGAGGTATCTCAAGTAACTGGTTAACTAACATTCCAGAGCTCACAGAAAGACTCAGTAAGAGCACAAAAGTTATGACTGCTTTGGTGAGCTCCCATTAGATCAACCCCACCGGCTCAGTGGGTGGACGCACCCCTCGCAGTCCTGACTTCCTTGCTCATGTTCTTCC
>LOEQ01004403.1:0-16347 GCA_001685075.1 Bramus lutescens | reverse complement strand
TGTGTGTGTGTGTGTGTAGATGAATCATAAAAAGTTAAGTGTCAAGGAAATAAACAAGGGGTTGGTCAGATGGCTCCATGGGTAAAGCACTTGCCACATAACCATAAGTGGGGACAGTCACCATATAACCATATGGAGTGTAGTGGGGATGGTTGTCCACCAGTAATTCTAGTCCAGTGGATCAGATGGAGACAGGGAATTCCCAGAACAAGCAAGCTAGAACCAGAAAAGAGATCTATGGGTTTGTGTGTCCCTGCACATATCAAACACATGTATACACACAAAACAGATAAATAAACCAGAAAATATTTTGCCAATATACTTAACTGATATTGATGAAAAAAAGCAACAAGCAAATGAGAGGTTCTTAATTTCTGAAGCACAGATACATAAGGAATATAGTTTTTATTATCAGATTCTTATAAAATGCATAAAAAAGACATACTTACATAGACAGAAAGCAGGTTAGTATGCTTGATGCTGAGGACAGGAGGGGCAGTGAGTCAACATGGGGAGTTTCCTTGGGTGATTACATAAAGATCTAAAATAAAATTTTAATTGTATAGATCTAAAAACTTTACTAAAAATGACTGGATTTTATATTTATGAGGAATATTTTTATGATATATAACGTAAATATGATACCAGGACTATTTATTTCTGTGCTCGAAGTCAAATCAAATAATCCTCTTGAGTACATGGTATTAATCTCGGCTCTAGCACACAGACTCATTCAGGGAATCATTGAGAGGTAATACAAAGATAAGCCTGTTTAACTTCCTTTAACAGGCAAAGAAGGGAAGTCTAATGAGCAGAGCTAAATACTTTGCCTGAAACTGTACAGTTTGCTAGGGGAAAAGCACTGAGTGGCAACTAGTATCTCAGCTCACAAGCCTATTATTCATTTTAATATACCACGCTTTCTCTTGTTGAAATATTTGGAAGCTCACGCCTAACTGACTAGAATTCCAATTGTAATCATTTACCTGATTCTAGTATAAGGACTGTTTTAATAGCTAACATTTTTCAAAGTAGGGCATCACTACTGTGATAGATGAATGTTCTTTGTGATGGCTTGATATGGAAGACTTTTTTACATAGAAGCATTAAAAACAAATCTGTTTCTTTTCAAATGCTTGGTCATATGTTCTGAACACTCTTTACTTAAAGTGCAGTACACTGAAAAGCAAGTAAAAATACCAGAAATTTCCAAAGGCTGTTTTTATTAGGAGGTTCAGCGAAGTACCTTGAGAGCTTGCTTCAGACAAACAGATGGACACTTCATCATTTCTGTCATTATCCTCTCCTACTTCAGGCCCAGCTTCCTCTCCTGGTGTGAGTGCAGACAAAGAACCAGACTCAGGCTGCTCACAGAAATCAGCAGGGCCTCCTCTTGGAGGTGGAACTTCAATTCCCATTAAACGATATTTTCTTCTTCGATTCCCAATCCAAGTCTTTGTAAGAGAAATATAAGCAATTTTAGACAACCCAGGCATTAGAAGAACAAACAAATGAAGTGTAAAATATGATTAGAAAGGACACATAAACACATGAAACACTAAAACTTTTACGCCACTAAGCAAAACTAAAAAGTTGTTTTTAGCAAAAGAGAGTATCTATTTAAATATTTAGACTTTCAAATGACATGCAGGCTATTAAACATTGCTTTTGTTCTTGTTTTTATTTTTATTTCTAAGGAAAATAATTCACCAAATCCTTAAAATGGATAAATGAAATTAGGCTTACAGCTACAACTGTCGCTCATGTTCCCTCTCTGTATATCTTTGGCTTCAAAATACCTGCTTCTAGTAGTCTAAATTTTTGTTTTTATTAAATTTAGAACCAATTAAAGATGGTTATTTTTAAAATTAATATGTGGAACCAAACTTAGAGAGCCAAATAAGCTATTACTGAACTATATCATTAGTCTTAATTATGTTGCTTTTGTGCAGTCTTAAAGAAAGACTCCCATCCTGTAATCCAGGCTGGCCAGGAGCTCACAACATAGCCTGTGCTACCTTAAACTAAAAGCAATCCTTTTGCCTTCGTCCTCTCAGTGCTAAGATTACAGGTGCAAGAAACCATGGCTAGCTCAAATACATTTTATCAAGATAAAAAAATAAGTGAAGTCACAAATTTTTCAAATTTCAGAGACAGATTTTGTCTATTCTTCACATTGTTTCTTGTGAATTATGACTTAAAATACTATAGAACAATATCAAAAACAGTAGGCCAAGTGTGGTGAAGCATGCCTGCAATTCTAGCACTCAGGAGGTTGAGGCATAAAGAAGAAGATAACCCTTATCTATTTCATTGAGTTTACCTTAAGTCCATTGAAGAAACCTTAAGTTTCCAAACAGTCACTCCATGAACACTTCAATGACATCTAATACTCTATAAGTTGCTCCATTCTAGTTTGGAAGAATGTGGGATCTTTTATTTATATATCTATTTATTCGTTCAGTTATTAGCTGCTATTCCCCAAAATTATTCTGTATAGAGGAAGGACTGCTCTCGTTTTCTCAATCTGACACAAACTAGTCACTTTGGAAGAAGGAACCCCCATTAAAGAACTGTCTCCATCAGATTGGCCTGGAGGCAAATCTATGGAATATTTTCTTGATTAATAACTGCTGTCATGTTGGAGAGTCCAGCTCACTGTGGGAAGTGCCTTGCCTGGTCTGGTGGTTCTAGATGGTGTAAGAAAGCAAACTAAATAGCCAGTGGAAATAAGCCAGTAAGCAGTATTCCTCTAGGGGACACTTCGCTGTTTCAGTTCCTGCCTCAACCTCTCTGGATGATGGACTGTAACTTATAAACTAAATAAGACTTTCCACCGCCAAGTTGCTTTTGGTCAGTATTAAATCACAGCAACAGAAAGCAAACTAGGACAGTGGGTCAACGCCTATTGTTCTTGTTTATTGCAAGTATCATATCTAGTTCTTTGCTCTAAATCTCCTTTAACTCAAACACCCTTACATTTCAATTATTAAGTATATATGAAGATATTCTCCCTATTTCATATTAAACTTGATTTGAAATATCCAGGTTTTCAACATTTTTTGAGACAGGGTCGCACTATTTAGCCTGGCTGGCCTTGAACATACCATGTAGATAGATCTGGCTGGCCTAACACTCCCAGAGTTCTGCCTGCCTCTGCCTCCTGAGTGCTGGGGGTTAAAGCAGTGTTTCAACACTCCTGGTTGCTGTTCAGCTTTTTACATGATCTGTTGGCAAGTTATTTTATCACTTGGCCTCAGATTCCTTGTGTGAAAAATTAGGGACCTGGTTTCCAAATCCTGTCCTTCTTAGGATAATAAATGTCCTTCCAGGATAGTCATCAATCTCTAGAACAGTGTTGTGTCTTTTTAACTAGAACACCTATGAATAAGTTCACAAACATAATGACTATGTAAAATTAGGACTCTTAGATCTTACAAAATTTCTAATAGTGTTTCTATTACTAATGTGAAAGCATATTCTAAACTTTTAGTTCAGATTTATGTTATTATATAGTTGGTAGTTTCCATATGACATAAATATGTATGTATATATATATAGTATACATTTCTGTTAGATATTTATTTGTTCATACTACAAATATTACTGAATAGTTTATACTAAGCATATATACAGTAGTGGAGATAACAAGCATGCTGTATACTCTGAGGGAAATTGAATTTATCATATAGTAGTGGTTACATACATAGAAAAGCAAATAGAAACCAAATTTGTAAACAAGTGTTACAAAGAGAGCGAGCTAGACCATTTAATCAAAATGATGTAGTATAGTGAAGACTTTTTCATATTTAACTAAATCTTTCAATTTTATAGAGGGAAAAGAAAAAGACTGTGCAATATCAGGGCACTGAATTAATCTCAGGGTGCTTATTCCTTCTACCTCCTCTTCTTTATTGAGATAGTATATCACTATATAGCCCTGGCTAGCCTAGAACTTACCATGTAGATGAGACTGATCTAAAAAACATGGGAATCCTCCTGCTTCTATCTCCTGAGTGGTAGGCCTAAAGCTATAAATCAAATACTAGTACATAAAATTTATCATTTTAACCATTTTTTTTTCAATGCCAGGGTTAAAGCTAGGACCCCATACATATACTAAGCACCCTACCACTGAAATACACGTCCAGTATCTAAAGACTTGACTTCTTTTTCTCAGTGCTGGGGATTTAACCCCAGATTTTGCACATGTTAAGCAAGTGCTCTGTCTCAGTGTTCACTGGTATGAAATTAATGTCTGTGATGGACAATATAAGGCAGGCTTGGTGACTTTTGTCATAATTCCACCACTTAGGAGGCTAAAGGGAGGGAACTGTTGTGATACAAGGTTGTTAATCTCAACTCCTTAGCCAAACTACAGAGTGAAATTCTGTTTTAATAAACAAACAAACGAAGATAATAGCTTACTATATAATTGAAAAATATTGGTCTGTTTAAAGATACTTCAAGTCTACCTATACTCCTCCAAAAATAAGTGTAGTCTTAAATTTTAAAATGTACATTCATTTTCCATGCAATTTATTAAAATTTTACAAAATGTATTTTAAACGTTCAATCATGTATTGTTTATACAAACATTTGGACCTGTCCACCATAACCCAAACACAGATGGAAAACACAGGCATTATAAAAGAATTGCAGCAAGATGGAGGGGCATACTAAAGGTTTTTGAGTATTTATAAGTAGCCCCAAGCAGTGTTCCTATACAGTTACTCTAGAGCATTGTGAAATATCTTTCTGCTTATGGCTAACTTGAGCTCCGAGACAGTAAGCACCCGCAAGAGTTGAAGGCCAGCCTGGTCTACAAGAGCTAGTTCCACGACAGGCACCAAAGCTATACAGAGAAACTCTGTCTTTAAAAACCAAAAAAAAAAACCCCTGCAATCTTTATACAATACAGAACAGGATGTTCTGGCACATGGTATGTGCTCTGTGCACAGTTGTTAAATGAATAAGTTAATGAACAATAGACAGGAATCCCGGACATAATATTTTAAATTTAAGAAGCACACATGTGTAACTAATAATACTTAATAAAAACCCTAGGAATCGTGTGCCAGTAGTCAAGTGCAGTCTGCAAATAGAGACATTTGTCTTGACTTTCAGCAGTGAGACCACAGTCACATGGCTCTCATCACAGCACAGAATTATAATTGTTTTATTTGTTATCAGCCATTGTTGTTAATATGTTATTGCACCTAATTTAGAAACCAAACCTTATCACAGACATGTATACACAAGGTAAAACCAGTATACAAAGGGTTTCAGTTTCAGAAATGCACTAGAGATCTTGGAATGGATTTTCCATGAATCAAGGAGATAATATGACATAATAAGAAAAACAAATCTAAAATGTCAAAATTATACCACAAGTAGTGGTTGACTAGGCATCTAGAAGCAAAGCTCACTTTAGCAATCAGTAACATGAAGGTCCTCTGTTCTTAACAACATAAGAGTAGTTTCTTCTGAAATCTCAAGAAGATATTTTTCTGGCAAAAATTCTTTCTCAGAGCAATTTATCAAATATTGCAGAAAAAGTCCATTTGAAACCCATCATGTCTCCAAACATTCCCTCTGCTGTTAGCATGCTAGCAAGTTAGAAGTTTGTTAGAAAGAACAGGATAGATTTTCCCCAATTTCCTCACCATTAGATGTTTTCACTAATTTTAAGGAAAAATAAAATATCACTTCATCATTGTCTTACATATTATGAGTTTTTGTAGGAATAGTAGATTATGTACACAGTAAAACCTGATTGTGGTCTTCATATCAATAGTACTGTCTTAAAAATGATGGAAAACAAAAATTAGTACATTCCTACAACTCACTGAGAGAATCCTCGCCAGGAATCCTAGGGCTATATCACCTTGCATTTGGGAAGCATACTTTAAAAAAAATTGTCATTATGTCCTTTCTTTTGAGGTACAAAAAGTCTCATGAAGGCCTGAAACACAAAGTATTTATTATCACCAACGGCAGATTCAACATAAAATTTGCAAAAAAAAGTTAAAAACTCTACAGAAGAGGAAAAAGATAAATTTAAGGATACCTTCATGAAGGCAGAGTAGAAAGAAATGCAGGTTAAAAGGAAGAATCACAGAGGAATAGTTGTGTTCCTGGTAAAGAAAGTAACCAATACAGATAGTAGTGAGTCATCAGATTCAGAAAACATATCTTCAAGATGACAAAACCAATCTACTGATAAATGTGTGGGGAGGTATTAAGAAGGTTTGAGGAAAAATGATCAAGTTTAGAAAACTAAACAAGCAAACATGCAAATATCAAAAGGACAACGCAAGAATGATACTGTGGAAGCACACACCGATAGCGCTAGCACCTGGAAGGCTGAGACTTCCACAAATTCCATGGTAGCCTAGGCTACATTATGAGTACACAGGAAGACCTGGTCTCATAAACCCCAAAGCAAAAACTAAGTAGATTTTAAGTTCCAAGGGAGTAAAATATATTATCCTTAAAAGAAAACAGAATTGCACCACATCGTTGGAAGGTGTCAAGTATTTACATTCTAATGATGTCAATTTTTTGCAAGTTTGTTTGGAGGGTCTCACAGGAAGTGCTACTATTTATATACCTTTCTCAGAAGAATGGTCCACCTCTTTTGAGGATGCTTGCCCTCTTTAATAAATCCTCAGTTTCAGGAGGAAGACATAGAGAGCTGTAAGGAAAGAAGGGGACTCATGCCTAGCTGACTAAATTGGCTGAATCACCCCTGGTTTATCAGGCCAGATCACCCTAATAACCTAATGTTCATGTTGAATATTATACTAAACAACATTAAGGAAGGATATTGAGAGAATATATGAATATAAGTAGATGAAAAGATCAAGGAAGCAATGTCAGAAGATTTTTTAAAAGCCTTAAAACTTAATAACAAAAGTTTAACAGACACTAATATGGAAAAAAAGCCTCAAAAAGTGGCAATGTAAACAGATTTGTGAGAGCCAGCTGGATATTCCTCATGTTTGTTCTCCCTTGTTCGAGAGTAATAACAGGTTTATTTAGCTGAGCACATGATTGACACAGTAAAACTCTATTTGTAGCTTCCCTTACAGTTTGGTTATGACCATGTGACAAATCTTTAGCCAATTTGATGGAAGTGAAAGTGTTTAATGATAGTTTCTACAATCTCTTTTTGAAAGACTGTTGGTATTTTCTCTGCTCTCCATTGTATTACTAGGAGTTATATATGTCATTATTATGGATCTTGAAGAAGTGTTGCACCACACAAGTGACAGGAAAAAAAAAGATGGAATGCATTAGTATCTCTAAGGCTACCCTAGAATTTCTATACTAGCTGAAGACAGCATATCCACTGGACAAAATTGTAAGGGTTTGTCTAAGCCACTTTTATTTTGAGTGTTTCTATAATTCACAGCTAATTCACAGATGGAAGTAAATACCAAAGGAATCAGCAATGGAGCGAAAAGTGTTTGACTTCAGCTATTGGAAAGATAGGAGGGGAAGAGTAGGTAAGATTTTAAAAACAAATTCTACAGAACTTGCAATGTGTATAACTTTACCTTGAAACTATTTAGCTGTTTTATACAAATAACTTAAAGGAAGTTAAGAAAACTGGGTTCACAATGTTCCCCACAAGAACCATAGCTTAACAAAACCCCCAGTACCAGGCACAAGAAATTTCCTTTCAAATAGTTGGTCATGTAGTCCCAAGAAACTGCCAAAACAATATAGATTACAGAAAGCAGCCCTTGGTTGCCTCCCAGGGTTTGAAGGGGATCCTGCTGCTGAAGACACCACACACTTGGGACACAGGACTCACTTGGTTCGAGCTGCATCTGACTCGAAAGCCTCTTTCCTGTGCCCTAGTTTCTATCCTTCCAGAATAAACTATGCGAACTTTCAAGGGAGGGAAGCAGCTAAATAGTCTTACCCAGCTACATCATCTAGGAATCATGACACTGACCACGATAGTAAGATATACATAAAAACACAATAAATGGCATACTCGTGCCAATGACAATCAACAGGTGTCTTAATTGGACTTAAGACACACTCAGTAGGAGAGAAATCAGGCCTGGTATCGAAAGTACAGCCAGCTTCCCAGGGCCATGAACCTTAGAAAAGAATCTATTTCTGCCACTTTGCTAGACCAACATAATTCTTTACTACATTTAAATAAAACTTTTCCTACCACCCTTCATCAATGGAGCCCCTCCTTACAGCAAATGGAGACTATCATGTTACAAGTGGACACAGTGCAAAGACTGTAAGGAGCTCAGCCCTAACAGATACATCTGCACAACATCTCCCCTGTATCTATGTCTCATGGAAGAGAGGGCAGAAACAATGTAAGAATCAGAATACTAGGAAGTGTGTGCTGAAATAATCCATCCATAAAAAGGCGGCATCAACAAGACTGGAACAATGGCAATATCAATGGGTACATTATTATGAAAGGAAAAAATTGTGTGGGGTCTCATCCATAGACAAAGAACTAACTATAGGCAACTTTCTGTGGAGAAGGTGAATTAGCCTCTCCTAGGGATGACCCCTACCCATGGGTTGTTTAATGCAGAATTATCAGCCCTGAAGTCATATACATAAACGACAAGGGACTCAGTAAGTTGTATTTATGAATTTGTGAATGTTTTCATCCCCCTCTCTCACTGATCTCTCTCTATATATATAACAGTGATAATCAAAGAAGAGGTTATCAACTTGAGAGTTGGGGAGGACATGAGAGGGTAACTGGAAAGGGGTCGAGGAAAGAAAAGGGAGGGCAAAGTGATAGAATTCTATTTCAATTAACAATACATTTAAACATATCTAGTTGTTTTATTTATTATTAGTATTTATGTATATGTGCACATATGCTGTATATGTATGGAGTGTGTGTATTCATGTTCAGATGCATACATGCCACAGTGTGCTTGTGATAATCAGAGGACAATTTTCAGGTGCTAGCTAGTTCTCTTCTACCATGGTAACTGAGGCTTAAGTGTAGGCCATGGCTTACAGAGAATCTTTGATTTTTAAAAATAAAACTAAAAAAGCCACAAGCCCCACATTTCCCTATTTGTGGTCTTTACTTAGGTTCTCCATGCTACAATTCCACATTCATATGGTCTCCGGTAATTTTTTTTTTCTTTTGGTCATCCTCTTGATGTACTCAAAGCTCTTTGAAAACAGGATGTTTCTGATGCATTTCTTTTTCATTGTTAGTATACACTCCCACACAGCAGTGTACTCAGCAATACAGGATTGAAATTGATTTTACACCCAGATCAAAACAAGAAAAAGCAAAGCTCTGACTAGGACAGTACATGTTTTTAGAGTTGTATTTATTTTGAGAGAACTTTGCCCCTCGTCTTCTCTTTATATTTTTGAAAAAAAAAGTTATTTCATCTGGGAGAATTTTATGTTTTGTCACTTGTTCTTTAAAAGTACTTCCCTCAGGATCTTCTGAGATGGCCCTTAAGTATGGGCTGAAACCATGTAATACCCTTGCACAAAGCCAAATGTTATCTTTTCTTCCTACCGCTAAGCTGAATGAGAGTCGGAAACTCAATTGGGGAAATCTTTGTAACACAGAAACCAGTAAATGGGAAAAAAACACTCACAACCAAAAGAAGGCATCAGTTCCTTAAAGAAAGATTATTAAATATTTACAATACCATAATAATCTCAACCTCACATAAATGCCCTTCAAATGGCATACAAACTACTATCCCCACAATTGATTAGTACAATTATTTTCATCAATTATTTATTGTAATACATGAGATTCATTTCAGATCATTACATGCAATTTTTCTTTTTTCTTTACTCTTCTCTCATATATTATAACCTGACTGCAGTTTCTCCTTCCTCTTCCAACCCTACCTCCCGTCTTCCCCATATCCACTACCCTTCAGAAAAGAGCAGGTCTCCCAGAGATAAACCAAATATGGCATATCAAGTTTCAGTAAGACTAGGCACAAACCCTCATACTAAGGCTGGATGAGGAAACCCAGGAGGAGAAAAAGGATCCCAAATGTAGGAAAAGAGTCAGAGACAACCCCTGCTCGGTCTCTTAGGAGTCCCATGAAAACAGCAAGCTATATAACCGTAACATATGTAGAGGACCCAGGTCAGAAACATGAAGGCTTCCTGATTGCCAATTCAGTCTCTGTGAGTCCCTATGAGCTCTGGTTAGTTGATTCTGTGGGCCATGTTCACCTGGTGTCCTTAACTCCTGACTTCTACGATCCTTCCTCCCCAGTCTTCTGCAGAGTTCCATAAGCTATAACTAATGTTTGGCTGTGGCAGGTTTTTTTTTTTTTACATAGTATAGTAGTAACACTTTTAAAACAGTTTCAATAAGGAATGTTTGGTATATCATACAATTGACTCATTTAGCATATAAAATTAAGATTTTTCAAGATATTAATAGAGATGTGCATCAATAACAACAAATTCTGTAAATAATACATCATGACAAAAAAGAAACTCTATACCCATTACCACTTATTAACACCTCCCTACCCCTAGTTCTTGGCGACCCCAATTTACTTACTGATTCCACATGTATCTGTTTTGCACATTTCATATAAAATTAATCATATACTATGTGAGCCTTTGTGACTAGATTATTTTCCTTAACAGCGTACTTTTAAGGCTTTTCCTTCCTGAAGCATGTATCAACATCACTTTCTTTATATAGACCTACTCTAATCTATTATATCTCTATACCATATTTTATATATTCATTTGAAGGACATTTACCTTATTTTCACTTCAGGGCTACAAGGATAAGACATATCTGTGTTTGAGTTCTCTTGGAGGACCTATGTTTTCTATTATGTAAGTATAAAGCCGGGAGTAGAATTACTAACACAAGATAAATCTATGTTAAACTTTTGGAGCACAGTTTTCTGAAGTGGAAATGTAAACATCAAACATTCCTATCAGCGGTACATAGAGTATCAGTTTCTCCATGTCCTGAACTACCTGTGAGCATCTGTACTTTTAATTATATCCATCATGGTGGATGTTACTATGTCGCTGAGTTTTGATTTTATTTTATATAATTATGTATGTGTATATATACATATATTAATGTTAAACATGTTTTCATTGGTTTCATGAGACTTTTTATACTTTGGAGAAATGTTATATATAATATACATAAAATATTTATACATATAACACACACATATATATATTGCTTTTTAAAAATGCTTTATTTGTCTTTTATCACTCACTTGTGTTATTTATATACTCTGAACATAATTTCCTTATCAGATACAAATTTTGAAAAAGCATGCCTTCCTTTATGCAGATCTTTTTACTTCATTAATGATATTGTTGGCAATACCCCATGCTGCTAGTTTTCAAGCTTTCATTTATGCTCCTTATCAACTAAGGAATGAAAGTTACTGAACATGTCTTACCCGAACTATTTCGCAGTCAACATTTAATTCAGTAGCAACAGCTTCAATCTTCTCTCTACATACAGAGCCCAGGCTGGTCATACCATTGTCCCAGTACTTCTTAAGGGTAGCCAAGTCTCTGTCACTGAACTGAGTACGGTCCTGGAGCTAGAAAACACATTTAAAATTGATTATGATCAAAGGAAGCAATGCTATTGAGAGGGTTCACAGGGTGGGAAGTAGAAGTACCAAGTTTAGTTCATTTGCAAAATTAGCAGGTTTAAGGGGAACACAGGAGTAAGGACTTCAAACTGGCCTCCCCCAAAAAGACATTATCTATCAAAGCAATTGACTTGTTTGTAACAAAGAACTTTTATCAGTCCTGGAACAAAGGAGAATCCTATACTCCATAAAATGTTATCTTCTCTTTCAAACTGGTGGATCTTTAAGATCTCATATTCCTCTATCTAGATGTAAATTTAAAAAAAAAAACTTCCTCAGAGAAAATCTCAGATCCAGGTCTCCTTGTAGCAGAAAAGGACCTACTGACCTATCTCTCAGTTACCATTATGTATGTTCTAGCCTTTGCTTTCTGGATATTTATAAATTCTGAGATGACTACTGGCATGTGGGGAGTAAGTTAGACTACCCTCACTTTGGCCAAACTGTAAATTAATCCAATTGCGTTTGTTAATTTCTATTTCTTAAATTGTTTAAAATACAGAGAAACTGAGACTATGAGTTTATGAACCCAAGTTTCCACCAAAATAACAGATAGATTTTATGAGTTTTACCATTTCCTCATTATGAAAATGGACATTTTCAATGTTTTAAATTTCCGTACTACAATATACTAGTATGAAAGAAATACAATTGTTTTTAACAGACAGCAATGTAATGTTCTTCGCTATGCAAACATGTTCATTACAACAAACATATAAACAAGAAGATAATTTAAATTAACAACTTAACATTTCAATTCATATTCTTTCAAACTTTTTCCTTTACTGTACACATTCCCATTCATATATTACAAAAAACAATGATGGGGGCTGGGGATAGCACAGCTCACTCAATAAAGTGCTCATTTTGCATGCAGAAGGACCTGCTTTGTGTCCTTTGTGTCATTCAAAAGCCCAATATAATTGTGTGCTTTTGTAATCCTACTGTTTGGGAGACAGAAACAGAAAAAAAATTTCTAGGTCTCATCGGTCAGCCAACCCTAGTCTAACTTATGAACTCCAAGGCAATGAGAAACCCTGTTTCAAAGGAAGTCTATGGAATCCCTGATGATGACACACTGGCCTCTACACACACGTCTAAACTTGTGCGCATATGTATACCTCGAACATATATGAACACACACACACCAAAGATAGCATCCATCAGTGTGCTGCTTTATAATGATAATCCAGAGTTGTTGTACAAACAGAAAGAGAAAGATTAAAGGCACCCAAAGTACTTGATTCCCAAGAAGTGATTTCACACATTTCTGACAACTTAAATTAACCTATATATATTTCATAGCTTGTTTCATTTTTTCTATTAAATTCTAGCAATGCTACAGAAAAGGTAGAGAGAAATCATAATTTTTTTTCCCTCCCAGTTGGGCCAAACTGCAAACAAATCCACTTGCTTTATCAATTTGTTTCTTAATTCATTACAATGCACCAGGTTTATAAACTTAAGGACCCCTAGTAATATATTGAATTTAAAAGGGAAATAAGCAAAATGTAAGAGGACATTTTAATTGTAAAAAAATGAATTATATTTATAGCTTCAACATTTTTTGCTTTTAGGCTTTTAAGAAACACAATATACCACATTCTTTATATATTGTTTAATTCAATGAGTCTTAGACACATCCTTAGGAAGTAAACTAGGAACATGATAGAATAATGTCTTTCATTTTTCTGATAAGGCCTAAGGAAAAGAAAGGTCAAAGGACTCATTCAGTAGGGCACAAAGGGTTCATTGCAGAAGTTGAAATAAAAATATATCTTTTATCTATAAGCCTTATCCCTATGATGTATACAATTATATTACAGGGTACTATAAAAATCTAAAAATGGGCTTTGTGTGTATACATATGCATATATGTATATATACATATATATGTATATATGTATATATATATCCTGAAAATTTCTGTGTGTTTGTGTGACGTGATAAAGGAGGAGGAAAGAGGAAGTGAGAAGTAGAGGGTAGGGATAAAGAAGGTGGGGTACAGTGGAGGGAAGGAACAGTGAGTTGGGTGGAGTGACAATTGAAGAGAAAGAGGGAGGAAGGGAGGGAGGAAGGAAGGCAGAGATAGACAGACAGACAGACAGACAGACAGACAGACAGACAGACAGACAGANGACAGACAGACAGACAGACAGACAGACAGATAGATAGATAGATAGATAGATAATTAATGATTTAGAAAATGTTGCAAATCATAATGTTTGGGTTATAAGATTGTAGTATAGTTTTTTCGTCTGAGCATAATATGACTTTCTCATTACCACCACAGATCAAAGATAACCCTGATCCCCTCATCAGGTAAGGAAATAAAACACAATACTAGGGACTCTACTAAAGGTAGTGAACCCACCAATCCTCTCTGGTAGTGCAGACTGAAGGGTATAGGACCTCAACAAAGACTAGAATCAGTGTGCCTCCTCACTACAAGAACCTTCAGGAGTGCTAGCATATACTGCAGATTAATCAAGTGCAGGGCTCTGTGAGGCAGCTCAGTGATTTTCATCCCACATATTCTGGGATGGGCTTTTGTATGGTGCAGGTGGCTTTGAGCCATCCATGCTCCAGTACGTAAGCTCAACAAACTCACTGATTCCCCAGGCTGGATTTGGATGGAATCTTTCCTCTGGAGCAAATAGCCATTTGTTCATTTTTCCACAGAAAAAGCAATGCAATGGAGGCTCTGGTGCTGCCTTTTGCCTGAGATAAAGTTCACTTAGCTCCACGCTAAAGCTACCCTTCACATACGTGTTACTCATATACCCTTTAGCATTTTATTTCTAACTGAAATTTAACATGGAGGACCTCCTAAATCAGATTCAGATAAAAGTGGGAAATAAAATATGTACTGTGGCGACGGTACCGTGGGCAAAAACACTTGCTGTGTAAGGATAAGAACCTGAGTTCAAATTTCCATGTCCCATGTAAAAAGCAGTGCAGACCAGGTAACCCCAGCACTGGGAAATGAAGCTAACTGAACCCTTGGTTTTTACCAGCTAGCCAATCTAGGCAAAATGGCAAGCTTCAGGCTTAATGAGATTTTCTTCTCTCTGTTTCTGTCTCCACCCCCGCCGCGTGTGTGTTAGTGTGTGTGTGTGTGTGTACATGTTTATTATTAAATTCAATTACAAGGGGCTAAAAAGATGGCTCAGCAGTTAAGAGCCTATACTGTCCTTTCTGGACCCAAATTTGGTTCCCAGAACTGATACTGGATGCTTCACAACTACCTATAACTCCAGTTCCAAGGGATCTAACCCCTATTCTGGTCTTCACAGGCAATTGCAAACATGTGTTGAACAAGCACACACTCAGGCAAACACACATACACATAACTTAAAAATAAACGTTAAAAATGATTCGTTAAATTGGTTCCTTCTTTCTTAAAAAGTTAAATGACATCTATTGTAAGTACTATTACTAAATCATACATTTTCTATGAATGAATCCAAGCATGTCATCTAAGTGTTTTTCTTGATCAAAGGGTATAACCTTAATTTATTTGTCACCGAAAATTACATTAGATGTTCATTTTACACTGAATGCACAATAGTTGTGTGGTTAAAATTCTCAAAACGGAGAATAAAACCAACTGTTGAAGATTCTAGGGAGATTCAAATAATTTATCACAACTGTCGTTATGAATATTTGCATGAATTTCCATTGCGCCAAATTCTCCAGTGCGAGTTAACCTACATTACTGTCAGAATGGAAGGCATAATGAACAGAACACTGAACACACTCAGCCAATTAATTTGTAATTCATTTAGAAGACATCCAAAGCTGATTCATTCTTTAAATTGAACTAAATAAAACCTGATTTGATTTGCTAGAAATGTGCTGGGGTCTCAGCATTAGCAATGCTAAAGGTGACCTATTATGACAATGCCTATTAAGTAGAAGCTTATGAAAGAGGCGCAGTTATTTTCAAAGCTCCTAAGAGCATATTTTAACTAAGAAAATAAATAAGGTAATAAAAATCAATTAGTATTAAAACTGTGAAGGCCATTTAGAGAAGGAACAGAGTGTGTGGACATTTAAAGGATAAAGTAAATTCTCCCCCAAGGAAGCCTGAAATTGAAGTCAATTTTGTCTTTCTATTGGACTCTCAGGCCAACTTCAATTTATGAGACATACTGAAACCTAAAGTGCTGGCTTAGGTAAAGCACATGGGCAATAATTTGTGTAAAGGGTAGCATTCCAAAAGCCCGGGGCTTTGTACACACGAGATAAGTACTGTCAGTGAGCTACCCTGAAACATGAAATACAACCAAATAAAAACAGAAAAGTATAAAATCAATTACTGTTTCTCCTTTCTTCATTTACAAACCTATAATTATAACACCAAATATAACAACTAATAGTAGATTACTCCATAACAGTCTAGAACTAATGCAAATACAGAGCCATGTGCAGCGGCTCATGCCATAATGCCATCATTTCAAAGGCTGAGGCAGGAAGAACTGCCTGAATTCCAGCCTTAACTGCACAGTAAGCATTAGGATAGGCACAGGCTATGTGTGAGATTCCCTCTCTTCTTACCACACACACATATGTATGTGTAATTATATGTGTATGTATTTATATGTATATACATACATATATATTCTTACCTAAAAACCTATAAATGTAATATCAAAAAGCAATAGTAGTTTCCTTTATATATATACACACACACATACAAATATATATA